>JARACY010003467.1:0-33024 GCA_029255725.1 Scrobipalpa atriplicella
TTGTGGTTTGCGACTGTTTCCATTTCTGGCCATAACAGGAATCTGCCTTAACAATAATCTGCCCTACAGAGGAATCTGCCATAAACGGAATCTGTCCTTAACGGAACGAGGGTAAATTAAAACCTAAATGATGTCATACAATCAAAGACTTTTATTAAAGAGATTAATAATTTTACGTGTTTTGAAAGTGATCAAACTCAAATTCAGACCTAATAGTTAGCAAAAATTAAGTTATCGGTGAAAATAAAATATCCGTTAACTTGTCATTGTAGGTATCAATTTCATAAGACTGTAAAATAAAATATTATTCGAATCTAAAGAACTGTAGACTTAAAATTAAACTAAAATAAAAACAGTTACTTAGATTAAACTTAAGCTAATAGATACAACTTAAAGCTAAAATAAATACTTATCCCAATGGAACACAACAAACGGGCTGTAAGGTATTTGGTAACTTATTTCAAACGTCATAAAGCCGCTTTTCATTACATAAGTAGACTTCATACAAAGGACATTAACCTCAGAACAATAACTAAAGCTATAGAAGGAAAGCTAAAATAAGAACAAAATACATTAGGTCGTACTATTTTTACTTATGCAGTTGTAAATGTGTAAGAAAGAGATCAGTATACACTCTTTTGTTTCGCAATTTATAAGGTTGTCACAAGTTTCCTTTTTGCTAGTGATGTAACGACTTCGATAATAGTATCGATATATTACAAAGTAAGTATCGTACGGCGGCGGCATATTGTAAAGGTAAATCTGTCACTAACGTAAAAAACTTGTGACGACCTTAAAAATTATTTAAAAAAAAACTGTAGGTATACTTACTTATCACTTCCTTTCACACACTTACAACTGCATTAAAGTAAAAGCAGTAATTTATTTTGTTGATCGGGATTATACATTACAGTCAGTGGTTTTCAACTTTTCTGACTACGCGACCCCCCTTGTATACTCAAAATATCTGACGACCTCTAGCTTAAAACTTTTGAGTATTTTTCTTCAGTAGGGCTCTGGTCACAGTTTTTTCCATCAAATATTTAACCACTCTGGCCAAAAAGACTGCAACTGACAGACTGACTGATTTATTAACGCAAAGTCGAAACTACAGAAACTACCTATTCAAGGTGCAAATTTGAGATGGGGCAGCCAAAATCCAGGGCAGCTACCATAACCATTGAAGCTGCACAAAACGGTCTGAACAGACTATAGTAGCGGGTCTTCTCGCCAAAACCATCGGTTTTGGGGGGGAGGTTGGTGACAAGGCTTAACCACCTAGCCGTGGTAAATCCACGCCCCACGTAACAACGTGGGGGTCCTGGGTCGGGGATGATACCCCCTTCGTCACATCCTGGTTGGTCTTCACCGCTCGCGTGATCAATCCCTCTGGACACACTGAACAGACTATCCAGTATTTCTAAAATATTAAGAATTACAATTACAGAATTTTGAAAAATGGAACAGTCCTTGTAAAAATAATATTTTGTAAATTGTATAATCAAAATAATTGTGTAAATCATTGTCTGCAGGAAATCTGTCGATTAAAAAGTATCGATACTTTTATTTCCATCACTAGACACTCGTAAACAACGCACAACGCGACTATGTCAAATAGTTCAGTAAAAGAAACGTCTGTCTTTGAATACAATATGTATTTTGAATTTTGTCGGGTAAATTAGAACCAATAGAACCAAATGATTTTCAACTTGTGACCAAACGGGTGAAGTAGAAACAAAGAGCTAAAAGTGTTTCCTTTTCTCACGCGTCTTTTTAGTCGTATGCTAGAACAGTACAAACGATCTTTCTGAATTCTTATTTTAGCTTTCCTTCTATTGCTTTAGTTATTGTTCTGAGACATTAACTTAAAGTGGTCGAAAATGCTGCCCAGAGTTGGCATCATTGTACATCATGGAAAAATAAAAATATCGAAACCGAACCCTGAGATTTTTTTTTAAATTACATATTTCTTTTCTGGGAGTATTTGGCTGTAATTTTCCTAACTCTGTTGTTTTTAAGAAATTATTTTATTTTTATTTTTTAGGAAAACCAACATCTAATCACGGTACATTACGTAATCTAGATAAAAACCACTTAAATTAGAAAAAAAATGCGGCAATATTTTCTTAAAAGCTAGAAAACTAATATTTTTTTAAATCTTCAGGGATGGATTTCGATATTTTCTTTTTTCTATGATCACAATGATGTCACAAACTTGTAAAGAAAGTCAATCGCAAAACATATGTTTGTAACAAAGATATCTGCGGTTTCAAAATTTGAATTTGAACCTCTGCTAAGTTCCACAGAAAAAGCTGTTTAAAGGGTAGCAAAACACATTGGTATCGATAGCACAAGTTAAAAAAAAAACTTTACAAAAGTGTGACGTCACTGTTGGAATAATGGAAATGCAGATTTAGGTCATCACCTTTATGTTTGTACAGTAGGCTGCAAAATTGCATACCTAGGGCCACCACAAACGATTGAAATTTTTACAAAAAAGTGTAATGATTTTAATATAATTGTCTCAGAATATTGTAGTACTAGTTAAGACACATCCGAATCTTTAATCAATATTTCAATAGCTACATAGATTTCCAAGAAAACTTTAATCGTTTGAGGTGATACTAGGTATGCACTTCTGCAGCCTACTGTATACATCGAGATTTGAAACGTATTTTTTGTTTATTTAAAGCGTAGACAGAGAAAACTATAGACAAGGGCATAGCGTGGCCACATGAGATAGCACTATTAATAGGCGAGTGTTGACCTCCATAGAAAAAAATTCCCCACATTTAACATTTTGCCACAATCTATGGATTATGGTGTTTTATCTGATTAATAATAAAAAAACACAATCTATATATTGTGGTGTGTATCTGGATAAATACTGGGTAGATCGTAGGGGAAGATAATTAAAGAACGCAAGTAAATAAGTTATATTTTTTATTTTACATTTATACATTTTGTTAATTATAAATAACTAATAAGAAGGATAGTCAATTTCTTCTTTTTAAATAGCATATCTTGAGCAAAATGCTTGGAATAGATTCTAGACGATTTTTTTGTAGTCCAGTTAGTTCGTCCTGTGGCTTCAATCCATTTTTTACGCATACAATCATCATCTTTTGGAAAACTAAAACATAAAAGAATATTATTATAATATATTGCACAAAAAAAGGATAAAATACAGTAACAAAAGGCGGCGGCTATAAACATAATGGTGTAAGCCATTAATTTAGAATACAAGAAATATTATTATTATAGTGTTATATGTCAAAAAGCGGGCCGTTGACGCTCTGTCTACCCCCACAAGGGATAAAGGCGTGATGTACCTATACCTACATACCCATGAATTTCAGTTTTCTGTAATTTAAAATGTAAATCAAATATTTATTACCTTCTTTTAATCGATGGCTAACAATAACAACAAAATATTGCTAGTGAATTTGTTCAGGCACTATATTATTATTTTTTTACTATTTTCATATGAAATTCATGGGTATGTAGGTATAGGTACATCACGCCTTTATCCCTTGTGGGGTAGACAGAGCGTCAACGGCCCGCTTTTGACATATAACACTATAATAATAATATTTCTTGTATTCTAAATTAATGGCTTACACCATTATGTTTATAGCCGCCGCCTTTTGTTACTGTATTTTATCCTTTTTTTGTGCAATATATTATAATAATATTCTTTTATGTTTTAGTTTTCCAAAAGATGATGATTGTATGCGTAAAAAATGGATTGAAGCCACAGGACGAACTAACTGGACTACAAAAAAATCGTCTAGAATCTATTCCAAGCATTTTGCTCAAGATATGCTATTTAAAAAGAAGAAATTGACTATCCTTCTTATTAGTTATTTATAATTAACAAAATGTATAAATGTAAAATAAAAAATATAACTTATTTACTTGCGTTCTTTAATTATCTTCCCCTACGATCTACCCAGTATTTATCCAGATACACACCACAATATATAGATTGTGTTTTTTTATTATTAATCAGATAAAACACCATAATCCATAGATTGTGGCAAAATGTTAAATGTGGGGAATTTTTTTCTATGGAGGTCAACACTCGCCTATTAATAGTGCTATCTCATGTGGCCACGCTATGCCCTTGTCTATAGTTTTCTCTGTCTACGCTTTAAATAAACAAAAAATACGTTTCAAATCTCGATGTATACAGTAGGCTGCAGAAGTGCATACCTAGTATCACCTCAAACGATTAAAGTTTTCTTGGAAATCTATGTAGCTATTGAAATATTGATTAAAGATTCGGATGTGTCTTAACTAGTACTACAATATTCTGAGACAATTATATTAAAATCATTACACTTTTTTGTAAAAATTTCAATCGTTTGTGGTGGCCCTAGGTATGCAATTTTGCAGCCTACTGTACAAACATAAAGGTGATGACCTAAATCTGCATTTCCATTATTCAACAGTGACGTCACACTTTTGTAAAGTTTTTTTTTTAACTTGTGCTATCGATACCAATGTGTTTTGCTACCCTTTAAACAGCTTTTTCTGTGGAACTTAGCAGAGGTTCAAATTCAAATTTTGAAACCGCAGATATCTTTGTTACAAACATATGTTTTGCGATTGACTTTCTTTACAAGTTTGTGACATCATTGTGATCATAGAAAAAAGAAAATATCGAAATCCATCCCTGAAGATTTAAAAAAATATTAGTTTTCTAGCTTTTAAGAAAATTATTGCCGCATTTTTTTTCTAATTTAAGTGGTTTTTATCTAGATTACGTAATGTACCGTGATTAGATGTTGGTTTTCCTAAAAAATAAAAATAAAATAATTTCTTAAAAACAACAGAGTTAGGAAAATTACAGCCAAATACTCCCAGAAAAGAAATATGTAATTTAAAAAAAAATCTCAGGGTTCGGTTTCGATATTTTTATTTTTCCATGATGTACAATGATGCCAACTCTGGGCAGCATTTTCGACCACTTTAAGTTAATGTCTCAGAACAATAACTAAAGCAATAGAAGGAAAGCTAAAATAAGAATTCAGAAAGATCGTTTGTACTGTTCTAGCATACGACTAAAAAGACGCGTGAGAAAAGGAAACACTTTTAGCTCTTTGTTTCTACTTCACCCGTTTGGTCACAAGTTGAAAATCATTTGGTTCTATTGGTTCTAATTTACCCGACAAAATTCAAAATACATATTGTATTCAAAGACAGACGTTTCTTTTACTGAACTATTTGACATAGTCGCGTGTGCGTTGTTTACGAGTGTCTAGTGATGGAAATAAAAGTATCGATACTTTTTAATCGACAGATTTCCTGCAGACAATGATTTACACAATTATTTTGATTATACAATTTACAAAATATTATTTTTACAAGGACTGTTCCATTTTTCAAAATTCTGTAATTGTAATTCTTAATATTTTAGAAATACTGGATAGTCTGTTCAGTGTGTCCAGAGGGATTGATCACGCGAGCGGTGAAGACCAACCAGGATGTGACGAAGGGGGTATCATCCCCGACCCAGGACCCCCACGTTGTTACGTGGGGCGTGGATTTACCACGGCTAGGAGGTTAAGCCTTGTCACCACCTCCCCCCCAAAACCGATGGTTTTGGCGAGAAGACCCGCTACTATAGTCTGTTCAGACCGTTTTGTGCAGCTTCAATGGTTATGGTAGCTGCCCTGGATTTTGGCTGCCCCATCTCAAATTTGCACCTTGAATAGGTAGTTTCTGTAGTTTCGACTTTGCGTTAATAAATCAGTCAGTCTGTCAGTTGCAGTCTTTTTGGCCAGAGTGGTTAAATATTTGATGGAAAAAACTGTGACCAGAGCCCTACTGAAGAAAAATACTCAAAAGTTTTAAGCTAGAGGTCGTCAGATATTTTGAGTATACAAGGGGGTCGCGTAGTCAGAAAAGTTGAAAACCACTGCTGTAATGTATAATCCCGATCAACAAAATAAATTACTGCTTTTACTTTAATGCAGTTGTAAGTGTGTGAAAGGAAGTGATAAGTAAGTATACCTACAGTTTTTTTTTTAAATAATTTTTAAGGTCGTCACAAGTTTTTTACGTTAGTGACAGATTTACCTTTACAATATGCCGCCGCCGTACGATACTTACTTTGTAATATATCGATACTATTATCGAAGTCGTTACATCACTAGCAAAAAGGAAACTTGTGACAACCTTATAAATTGCGAAACAAAAGAGTGTATACTGATCTCTTTCTTACACATTTACAACTGCATAAGTAAAAATAGTACGACCTAATGTATTTTGTTCTTATTTTAGCTTTCCTTCTATAGCTTTAGTTATTGTTCTGAGGTTAATGTCCTTTGTATGAAGTCTACTTATGTAATGGAAAAGCGGCTTTATGACGTTTGAAATAAGTTACCAAATACCTTACAGCCCGTTTGTTGTGTTCCATTGGGATAAGTATTTATTTTAGCTTTAAGTTGTATCTATTAGCTTAAGTTTAATCTAAGTAACTGTTTTTATTTTAGTTTAATTTTAAGTCTACAGTTCTTTAGATTCGAATAATATTTTATTTTACAGTCTTATGAAATTGATACCTACAATGACAAGTTAACGGATATTTTATTTTCACCATAACTTAATTTTTGCTAACTATTAGGTCTGAATTTGAGTTTGATCACTTTCAAAACACGTAAAATTATTAATCTCTTTAATAAAAGTCTTTGATTGTATGACATCATTTAGGTTTTAATTTACCCTCGTTCCGTTAAGGACAGATTCCGTTTATGGCAGATTCCTCTTAGGGCAGATTATTGTTAAGGCAGATTCCTGTTATGGCAGAAATGGAACAGTCGCAAACACAACTATTTCGTAGCGTATGTTTGATCGATCGACCCCCGGTCCGTTTCCCATATTTTGTTCACGACTGTATTATTGCCATAACAGGAAACTGCCATAACAAAAATCTGCCCTCAGAGGAATCTGCCATAAACGGAATCTGTCCTTAACGGAACTTATTCTCTTTAATAAAAGTCTTTGATTGTATGACATCATTTAAGTTTTAATTTCTACATTGACATTGTATATGACTCATTCATGAATGACAGTCATTTTCCTTTATGTATATGTGTCTATTTATGATCCATTTTGCCGAACGCCCTGTAAAATGATCCTTAAATGTTAATTATTTCTAAGCCTGTATCAATGTCCTGTATATAAAGAATGTGGAAAGATAGTTTACGTATTTTATTTATCGTGAAAGTACATAGTCCTAGTTCTATCATCTCCATTTTCAGCAAAAATAAAATTACTGTAGTCTTGTGAAGTTTCTGGAAGATTATTGATAAATTTGAAAATCATCCTGTATAGATACAGGGTTTTTTTGGAGATAGTGAGCAGTTGAAAGGGTTTGGTTAACTGAACAACTTTGGTCAAAAAATAGTCTGAAAATGTTATTTTCCTATCCTTTTATGTAGGTAAAGACAACTATCCTTCGCGCGTTAAAAACTTCAAACTATGCGGGAAGATATAGATAAGCCTTATTTACCTCGTAGTGTCTAAAAAAGGCCTTTGATACCTACCGTAAAATGGTCGTATGCCATAACCGTCCATCTTGAAATCGCGTTTAGTTTTTGCTGGACGTGTGGCATGCGTCTGATAAGTCGCGAGATACTTTTGTGGCGTCGCGGTATGCCCGCTGAAATGCCTTTAAAGCAAAAACTCGACAATTCCTTTGATCAGTGGTTCTCAAAGTACGTAGGTACTCTATTTAAACAAAAAAAAATAAAGAGTGAAAGGAAGTGTTTAAATTCACCCTGGCTAGAATAAAAAATTCAACCGCAGACAGGATTTGAACCTGCAACCTTATAATACTCGTACCCGAATAAATGCAGCTAAAACTTCGGCTCACATCCTGAGCGGCGAATTTACGGTCACTAATAGGTCACGCCTGTGTGTAACCCTTACAGAGTTGGCAGACGGTCAGGGTTTAACTAAAAAAACCAGGAAGCCCAGGAATAATCTCAGCTGGTACACTTTATGTTTTAATAGACATCATCATCAGCTCATATACTTACTTCCCCAGCGAGGGGCACTACCCGGAATTTAGGGCTATCGGGCCTTAGTCGACCACGTGGGCCCAGTATAGATTTGTCGACTTCACACACAACCTTTCGTAAGTTTGTGCAGGTTTCCTCGCGATGCACCTTATTTAATCGAACGTGCTGTAATTTCAATCTGTCAACTGCGCTGGCTGCGGCAAGGTAAGTCCACTGCAAAAACCCGGTGTAGGAGTTCAAAGACGCCGACGACTGCTGGAAGATTACCGATTTGACTGGTATCAAATTTATTGTATATCAAATTTACCTATATGCACTTATAGTTTTGTACAGCAAAATCTCAGATGTTCGAGATTTTGTATGGAAACTTTTTTCCATATTTCGACCTAAGTAAGTATGTTCCATGGAAGAAGACTTAGGCCCGTATTTATAATCAGCTCTCAAGAGTGACAGCGAGTTTGAGTTCGAATCAGAAACGTCATTCCAATACAAAATGACCTGTCAAATCTGCACTCAATATTGCTCTCAATCTTGAGATGGCTTTATAAATACGAGCCTTAGCTTAGCTTTTGTACCTTTCAGGGTAGGTTTTAATCAACCTGCAGGTAGTTTCCCACCCGACCAGCAAAATATACCCTGACTTAGGTAGTTCAAAACACATGAAACACATCAAAATATTCCTGGTCCGGGAATCAAACCCGCGACTCAGTGTCACAGTGTACTGTAGCGCCGTAAACTGGTCATAAAAAATACTTTTCACTTTAGGGTCGCGTCGTTAAACGCGAGGTAGTAGGTTCGTAAATAATTTTATGAGCTTCGCGTTACTTCTGCAGGTGAGGACGATACTCGCGTGGTGAAGTTATGAACACAAAAACGCGCTTTAGTTTTTCTTCTGTAAGTACCTATTTCAATTCAGTGCCGTTTTGGTAAGGTACCTAAATCAAATACCTACATCACTCATGCCTATTGTAAAGTTAAGTACATACCTACCTTACCTATACCTACTTTAGACGGTCTCCGTGGTCTAGCGGTCTGAGTCATGAGCTCCCGATCCGGAGGTCCTGGGTTCGATTCCCAGAGGGAGAACGGAGTGCTAGACCCAACGTCATTTACTCTTCTGTGGGGGAACACGAAGTTGATATCTGTTAATTATTGTCCGAAAAGAAAAATGATTCCTTCCTTCGGAGGGCACGTTATTCCGTCGGTCCCAGTCGCTGTTTTTGATAGTGGTCGTTACACAAACCATGTCAGAGGCCTATAGCCTGTAGCAGTTTAAAAACTCTGATACCAGGGTTCATCGGATTGATCGACCCTCGAAAAAAGATCGCTAGAGTCAACTAGAGTAAAGCCCCGATACATTTATAAATGCGATATTGCGAGTGAAATAATGTACCACTTTACGCCCAGTAGTTAGTGTATAATATGAAAGACACTCACATTTTTTTTTATATATTTTGACCTTATATGCGATAAAAAAAAAGATGGAACCTCTATGGCATAGGTAAAAATGAGATCGCGGTATTAAACTGTATTATGGATCGTTCGAGCTTAATCAAAAATGCTTTTATTAATATAGCCATGGGGATTATAGCTTTCCGCTACACAGTATAATAATCCGTAGGTATATTTTCCCTTGGTACGGAAATACGGTGTTTAAACTTAAAGTGTAACTGTAGCGGCCATCCTGTATTTCAGAGTCGCTAACAGGAAATTCTTTCAAGAAATGAAAAAAAAATTGGCTTTTCCATACAAATTGTTTGATCGACTTGGTCATTTTGTATGGGAAAGTAATTTTTATTTTCATTTAAAAAAAAAGAATCCTGGAGTAAGTTGTTTAGTTTTGTTGAGTGAACAACTACTATCAGTTTGCGGGAAGCTGTCCCTAACACCCCGTATATCACTTATTAAGTTACACTCTAATTTGAGTTTAAGTACTTATATAGGGTCGTATTTATAAAGCGATCTCAAGATTGAGAGCAATATTAAGTATGGATTTGACAGATCGTTTTGTACTGAAATGACATTTCTGATACGAACTTGAACTCGCTGTCACTCTTGAGAGCTGATTATAAATACGGGCCTTAGTGCACGCAGATGGCGGATTTTAGAGAAATTCTTTCAGCTCTTTCCATCCCAGAATGACCCACTGACTACACCCACTTACTAGTCCGGTTATAACTACGCAATAACTTACAACTACAATCCCTCAAAATCTCCCAACCCGACACAGACGACATCACACGTCTTCAGAAGACGAATGAGGTGTCGACGTGTATACACGCCCGTTTTGACGTATAAATGCGGGCAGTAAAAATAATGCGCGCCATCTGACGTGCGCGAAACGACAGCTAGATTTGTGAGCGTGTCGCCGGGGAGAGTGGAGTTTCAGGCAATCGGTAAAACAACGAAAAAGAAAAATGAAGTGAGTATAAACGATGCTGCCATCGACTTACATGTTGGATGTTACTACCTTTTCCAACATGCTGGATTGGGAACCAGTTCAAGTTCATCTCCTCCCCGGTCATGCTGTAAAAACTATCTAACAGATTCGAGGAGGTGATGAGCTGGCAATCTGTCACTAAAGCGAAATAAGAGTTCTTCTTCTTGCCTCTTACTAGGCGTTTTACGCTTTACTTACCTCGTATGGGATAAAGGAGTGACTTCATAATAGTATGTCTTTTGGACGTAGAAATACGCTGATTGTTGACTCTATACGATGGATACTTATAGGATGTTATCGTAGCAAGCAAAAGGACATAATTTTTTTGAAAAATTAATAATTAATTACTTCTCTGAAAATTTTCACATTATTTAATTGTACCTAGTAGGTTAATAATATCAAAATTTAGGGATCCTACATCTAGGACTCTAGGTAATTGTTAGGGTGCATAAGGGTTTTATCGTGCATAAAATGTTTTCTACTTATTAGTATTATAATTATTATGGAAAATAATTTTACTGCAACATACGTGTGATACATTTTGTAGGTGCGAAATAATTTATTGTTTTATATCTTGTACAATACGATACTCTTTTTTGTTTATGTTATTTTATGAGACACTACACATTTTTGAACACTTTCTGTAAAATATGAATTATTTTATAGTCGTAATTGTGTCACCATTGTCTTATGATTATTGTTCAATATTTTGTACATTTTGCAATGTAATGTAGGCTAATTTAATATATCTGTGTTCCTAAATTGTATATTTGTTTTGCTGCTTAAATAATATTTCTAGTACATTCTATCGTAGAACACAGATGGCCGTTGGGGCAGACGAGTTCTAGAGTGGATACTGCGAATTGGCAAACGTAGTGTAGGACGTCCTGAAACTAGGTGGGGCGATGATGGTCGTAAGAAAGCGGGCAGAAATTGGATGAGAACGGCTGAAGACCGAGCTGAGTGGCGTGCCATGGGAGAGGCCAATTATGTCCAGTTGTGGACTGATACAGGCTGATTATGATGATATAGAAGTAACCTAGTCAACTTTTTACAGCGGAAAATTCGGTTCCAATTGGATACTGCTGTAAGATAACTTATTCCCACGGGAAATCTCATAATCTGTTGGATATTACGTAATCATGGTTACCTACTATGTTTTACATACATACATACATATAATCACGCCTTTATCCCTAATGGGGTAGGCAGAGCGAAAACAACCTAAACATAGGTCGTTCCGCCACGTCTGACAAGTTTTGAGAGTTATTCCAGATGGATCTGTATATTGCTATAGTGACAGGTTGTCAGCCCATCGCCTAAATTACAATACTGAAACCCTCGAATCCCTTAGCTGACTTTTACAGCATGCCCGGGAGGATATGCAGCTGGCACATTCTATGTTTTATCTCACTCCCAGTCCAGCATGGAACTTGTAATAAAATAAACTATGTTTTACTCTAGATAATACTATGCAAACCTTTTCTCTCAGATAGCAATCTACCAGGCGAGCATTACCGGTGAGGCAGCTATCGCCGGTATACGGTATGCGGTAGTTTTAATAAGGCCCCTCCCCGCCGGGCCATTTTTCATTCTGCTCATTACTTGCAACCCTTTGCGATTCTACCACCCTAGTACAGTTTGCAGCACTCTGGGGAATATGTTAAGAAATAGTTTTAATAATACAGACGTGCAGTCACGCCTGAATTTACTGATGCTATGGGGAAGGTAGAGCATGTAGAATTGTCCAGTTGTCTGATTGAGAGTGCGTATTGCTTATTATTTATATAATACTGAACTGAAAATTTCAGTTTCCTTTATTGGTAGCAGCTGTTTTTCTTCCAAATTACGATCTTCAAAATCAGTAAAGGTGTCTGGGAGTTTTGGTCTATGCGATGCGATGGACAAACCTGAGTAAAACACAGTTTTTTTTCCCGCCGTGCCAGTTGTACCATTCGACAGTACCATTGGATGGTACTACTGGTACCTTTTTTGCATAATTTGTCCCAATTGTACCATGATAAATTGTTATAGGATGACACCCGGATTTACTCGCCTTTCGAAATAATTAAAATTTTGGGGTAAAATGGGGGAATTGGGTACTTGACTGGGTAGCTTAAAAAATTCAAAACGTTTTTACTTAAAACTGATGGCTAAAAATATTGTGGATTTCATTCATCATTTAAAAAAAATGCACATTTCGATTTTAACAATCGAATTAAAAGTATATAAGTTATTGATTTGATTAGTCAATATTTACTAAAATGTGACGTCATAATTTACTATTTTCATACAAAAAAGCGTTTTTGACATTTCATAAAAAGTTGCTGATTTGACTAGTTGGAAAGTAGCCAATTATTCCATGTGTTCCCGCTTCTGGAAAAACCAACCAACTCAAGCAACTTTATAAGTAGGTATGTATGTAGAGAGTGTGGAAGATCTTGTCGCTCCCATCTAGCATAGCTACATTAGCCACGAAAAATCTTGCCTCAGACATGACATTCTACTTAGCGAGTGGATTTTCGAATCGAACAACGACCCGATAAACCCTGGTGTCAGAGTTTTCAAACCGCCTAGTAGCTCAGCTATAGGCCTCTGACATGGTTTCAGTAACGACCACTATCAAAGACAGCGACCGGGACCGACGGCTTAACGTGCCCTCCGAAGCACGGAATCTTTTTTCTTTTCGGACAATCAGCTGATTCAGCCTGAAAAGTCCTAACCAAACTGGGGAAAACCTCACAAAGAGATAAATTGACAAATATCAACTTTGTGTTCCCCCCCAGGGAATCGAACCCAGGACCTCCGGATCGTAAGCCCACAGCTTAGACCACTAGACCACGGAGGCAGTTATGACATGATATCTTGTGACTGTTTTGCTGCCCGTACTTTGTATTCTAGTGTTCCCCCGCTTGCGTCCCGCAGGCATTTTTCATCCCGACTTGATTAAATCCCGCTAGTGCTAATGTAGGTACGGGACTACGGGACGTACCTACCTACCGTCGTCGACGTCACATCACAAATAACTAAACATTTATTGTACTGCCCATTCTTTGTTTCTCATTAAACCTATTAAAAAAAACCTTTCACTTTCAGTTATTAAAATATTAAAAACATCGAAAATTTTGTATTTATTGCACTCGCAATGCTATTTATTTACTTAAATTAATTAAAATAAGGCATTTGGATTATGTTTTTTGGTCATGTACCTAGAGATTGTAGAGCGATGCGTGCAACGGTCGTCGGTGGATACGTCCATGGTCGTAGGTTCAAATCCTGCCTAAATGTAACTAGATATCTCAAATTTTAAACACTGCCTGCATCTACTAATATGTAGAATAGAATTGTACAAATTTTAATTTTGAGTTTAACACCCTATTTACAAAAACCGTTGGGGCCCGATCATTGCGAGATTCCTGTCTCAAAAAAAACGCTTTGTAAAAACAAAAAAATAAAAAAAACTGGTCAATTTTGAACCCTTCCATGTCCATAATTACGAACCGTTCATAGTTATCTATTATATCAGTTAAAAATCTTTAAGCTTTAATAGTGCTGGTAACTTTGGCCAGTTAAAGAACCTTTTAGAATTACTAGTTAGATAATTTAGTTAAGGCTATTGTTTTTTTTATCCGAATAACGAATAACAACGCCCATGGTACGACGGTGAATATAAATATTTTGTATTAGTTGCTTGTATTTTGGTAGTAACAGAAGGAAAATTTGCGAAAAACCGCCACTTTTAGCACTTTTGGTATCTGTAACTGCTGTAAACACTGAATCATGAATTTACAGTGCTTAAAACAAACTTCAGTACCTATTCTTTAATCTGGTTTACCGGATTTTCTATTAATTGCGTTTTAGTGAGTACTGATTTTTTTAACTGATGAGGGCGCTGGCGGCACCGGGGATCCCCTTAACATTTAAAATTTTCAGAAAAGTAGTTGAATACTCTTTAATACATTTATGATTTAAATTGTAGTTTCATTATAAAGGGTTAAAATTACAGCAGGTATCGCTAGCGTGGCAAGATCGTAGATATACCGACATATTATAAATTGCGCTGTCCGTCTGTCTGTCTGTCACACCGCACGCGAGGCAAAAAAGTTACATGCGCCAAGGAATGCGAATAAAAAAATGGACGTGGCATTTTTTTGTATAAGAGAAAAAATAATATTGCTACGCGGTTCGGTAGGTTGGGTATTGAGAAAATAATGGTATTGATACTAAGCACAGATAAATGATTGACATTACAAATCAAATCAAATAATACTTTATTGTACACAGGAAAACACAAATTAAACATACATAACATGACATAAGTGTACAGAAGGCGGCCTTATTGCTTAGGTAGCAATTTCTTCCAGGCAACCTGAGGTCTAAGGATAGAAAACTAATGTAAAGCGGGAGGGGTGCACAATAACTACAATACATTTACATATAGATACACACACATAATATTATTATACATTTCGTATTTTACATGATTTTGTACCGAGTAAGGGACAGCTTACCGCAACCTTATAGGGGTTGCTCACTGCTCAGTCGATGAAACCAAATGAAAAATAAAAAAGAAACAAATGAAACTGAAAAAAAAAACACCATAAATTTTATTTATCCATACAAAATTATGACCACCTCAAACGGACAATTCGTATGGGTAAACCAAAAAGTTCTTTTAATTTCCTGAAAGAACTTCTTTATAAATGTAGTTCAGTCCCCCGAATTAGCTGTCCCTTACACCACACCACATCCATTTACCTTCACGCTCTTTGCCGGCTCGTCACGTCAGTGCAACTGATAATTTTAATTGTCTTCGGCGAATAAAGGGTGAATGCGAAACAAAAGCGGTTGTACAACGCACAATATCAGGTGTAAGGGACAGCGTACCAGAAACTGATAGAGGTTGCTCAGTCAGCGAAACTGAACAACTTTCACCAGGGAATTCTTGAAGGAAATCAAAAGAAATTAGCTTGTCCATACAAATTACCATCTCGATCAGACAATTTGAATGGGAAAGACAAAATTGCTTTTCATTTCCTGAAAGAATTTTCTGGTGAAAGTCGTTCAGTTTCGTTGACTTACTTACTTACTTACCTATCAGTTTATGTAAGCTGTCCCTTACACCCGGTATATGCGTGGAATTACCGACCTGGCTGTATTGAAATATGAGTAATCGCGTGGGTGGATCCTATGGTATTATAATGGTAGCTATAGCTACCTATAACTCTGCCACCAAGGTTCATCGGGTCGTAGTTCGATTCGAGCTAAAACGCTCAAGAATCCCATATTAGGCATGTTGACTGGGTGGCTAGAAAAATTCAAAATGTTTATACTTAAAACTGATGGCTAAAATATTGTGGATCTCATTCACCATTTAAAATATATGCACATTTAGATTTATTACTCGAGTTAAAAATATAGAAGCTATTGATTTGAGTAGTCAATATACACAAGCCAGTGACGTCACAAGCCAGTAAGTATTTTCATACAAAAAAGCGTTTTGACATTTCAAATAAAGTTGCTGATTTGACTAGTAGGAAAATAGCCTATTTCTTGGAGTACCACCAGTCAGAATAGCATCATTCCAAAAATTCCTGATAATAATATCCTGGGATAAATCTTAGTGCACAGACGCTCTTAGGCTTCAAAAAAAAAAAAAATATTTTTTATCCTACCTACTCAGAACTATGTCAAATATTCTGATCAAAAACAGAATTTTAATTTCTCTGCAGCATGGAATAAATTACTTACCCGATGGTACGTTAGTTACGAACATACAATGGCACGAGGGCGCTTGGTTTGCGGTTCTATGCCCGGGGCGCCCTCTACAATAGGTACAGGAGCCGAACTAATGTATGCAGGCTACTTATACGGCACATACTAGCCTTTGTACCCAATACCTACAGAACCCTTTGTTTTAGGGTCTTAAAGCAGCTTGCTAAATATTCATTCTGTGGTTATGTTTTGTTTTCACATCATCCATAAATAAAAATGACGCCTTTATTATTTAAGGCATAGGCAGCTTCAACGACGACATTATGTTCTATGAAGTAAAAAAATAGCTCTTTTTCAGTTAGGAGTTTAGGACAAATACAGTATATTTTGATAGTGGTGAATTGTCATTGTCATAGTCAACCCATCGCCCGTTGCCATATACATGCATTATAGCCAAATTACCTATATATCAAAACCCTTCTTTTTGGGGTCATTTATAATTCATAATCATAACATAACAACACATAGTACAGAATATTAAAAAATGACAAGTAAAGGGATATTACATATAACGGACATTCCGGGAATTGGACCTTCCGGGAAATAGACTTTCAAGGAAATAAACGCTCGTGGAAATGGACGTTAGAAGAAATTGACGTTCAGGGAAATGGACATCCAGGAAATGGACATTCCGGGAAATGGACCTAATGCCCCGACTTCTATTCCTGAGGAAGTTTTTCTTTGTCATCAATTTTATTTCTTTGCTCGGTAACTATCTACTAAAAATCACCCTATTTTAAAAGCTCCTTGGTCACATGTAGGTAGGTCCTTTTCATACAAGCCTGGGAGTTTGTTTATCCAAGCCAAGGTACACTCTCCATATACAGACCATTTTACTTTTTAATTAATTATTTTCCCGGTAGGACGGCCAGTGTTGCCATTAGCAAATTAAAAATAAACTCTACATATAAAGCGCGGGAAATGTATAAAATACACGATTTTTCGCACACAAAAGCAACGTGAATGAACAAAAGATTATTCAAATAATAATAAAAAGTTTGTAGACTTTTAATTTTAATTTTCTATCATGTTTTTAATTAATATTATGCGCACGAGTTAGTATTTAAATTAAACAGAGACGCATCAGGAAAATTCTATCGTTTCTAGTCCTGCCATTAAAAAAACAACTGAAAGTAGATTTGATTATGAATTTACATTTAGGCCCGTATTTATAACCAGCTCTCAAGAGTGACATCGAGTTTGAGTTCGTATCAGAAATGTCATTCCAGTACAAAATTACCTGTCAAATCCGCACTCAATATCGATCGCTCTCAATCTTGAGATCGCTTTATAAATACGAGCCTTAGGTACCTACACACAGCCAAGGAATAAGGTAGACAGGTATCAAGACATTAGGTTTAATTGGGTAATTTCATTTTTACATAATACGTATTTGGTACACTTGTACAGTTAACTAACCTGCATATCTAGTACAAAATTGTAATTTCCACATTGTGAGAGCAAATATACAATAATTTTATTTATTTAATTAAAATATTAATACGTTTTGTGAAAATCCATGAAATTATTATCAGAGGAAACTTCATCCCTTTCGATCGGCCCTATGTACCTTTCTCCTTACTTTACAAGTAAAATGGGGACACCTACATTTTTAAGTACACTTTTTTTTTTTTTACTAGATCTAAATCTAAAAAAAATATAACGAGGAGAGCAATAATAATATGTATCAAAGTGGACCACACACCGTAGTACGGAAATAGACACGTTATATTTATCCTTAGTTCAGCCGATATGTGAAAAACACAGGTGAATCACCATTCCAGCAGTTATATTTATCAGAACTTTCATGGTGGACTGGTGGCAATAGAAAAACATAGAATTATCCAACTGCTTCTCTTCCCGGGCTTACTGTTAGAAGTCAATACTTAGAGGGATACGAGATTTTTTCTGTTCAAAACTATTTTTCACTCATTTTTTGAACGCCTCTACAAAATTAGTCAGCCATTTTTCTCGTATATTTTTCTTTTCTTGAGCGTTCCAAATTCAAAAAGTGTTCTTCTTCTTTTTATTTTTAATTTGGATTAGACTGGCAGCCTAGGGCTAAGACAAGACGGACAGCTAAAAAAAAAAAAAACGATACCTACCTCCATACGTAGATATAGCAGGGCCGTACGAAAGTTACTGTTATCTTGCCATATCCTCTCTAGATGCGCGCCCATAAAGTTACCAGTTTATTATCTCTAGTGTAAGGAACAACGGGACTCGGTACTTGATGCGCGCGCATCTCCCCCCTTGCTGCTATTGTTACGAAGTACACATCAAGTATCGCGTTCGAGGTGCTGAATATTTCCATCTCTGGCCTCCGGTTTCGAGCTTAATTTCTCGAAAACTACTCAACTTTTCATCAAGTTTTTTATATCAGTAAACTGGGCGAAAAATCCACGATTTTTCTATATAAAATTCCCAACTGTAAATATCGAAATTAAGGCGTAAAAAGACCCTCTCAAATAAATTCCTTATCTCTCTGGTTTGTATTTTAAATGCGCTGCTTTATGGGCGTGCACGTCTAGTATGAACAGAGTTGGTTGTAAGCGGGCCCGGTTCGGATAAACTCGGTACTTGTCGGGTCTCGGAGCAACCCTTCGTCTTATGCTCCGTCCTTGTCTTACCCGGTGCTGCTCTGCGGTAAAGGTTGTTGTCCAGTGAGAGCGATTAATACGTGTTTGTGAATGTGAGTTTTATGTAGTTATAAAAATACAAGTCGTTCTTCCAATCTGGCATAAAATCAAACGTCCATATATATATAGGTATATATACGTTTTTTTTTTTTTTTACCCATGGTATTACTATACTTACTGTTAAAATTTGATATTGTAGTATTTATGCTACGGTTGCTACGCCGTAGTAGGCGGTCTCTACGAAACTCATTTGCAAACGTCACAATTTTGTTAATATTTTGTATGGAAAGTTCCTGAAACACGTACATAACATAACCTATTATATAATTTATATTACTTATCAGGCCTACATAATCTTGGCCTATTACATCTTGTATTGCTTTAGGAGATAATTATCAGCCCATGGCCTAAATTGCAATCCACCGAAAAACTTTCGAGCCTGCTTGCTATTATAATGTAGTTGGAAGGGAGGAGAAGTAGTTGGTCCATTCTATAATTACTTTTATTGCTTCCTGTCAATTGAAATTTCACCCTAAATAGCTAACCAAATGCTATAATTTTCACAGGCTAGACAAAGCTGCTTTTGTCTCGTCTGAGGCTCTGAGGGTATTTCAAGGGGCTTTTTATTTCTACCCCTGTTTTTTGGAAAAAGCAAGAAATAAAGAACTAAGTAAGGAAGAATGAAAAATAAATAGAAAGAAAAAAAAGTAAAAAAATCATAAACAGAGCAAAATTAGAAATATCTCTCTATGTAGCTTAGCTTCTCCTGCATGGAGTCCTTAAGCCGGCCCACGATGTGCCTACGTACTTATAGCGCGCGTACTCTTGCCCACTTTGAAATATCGCGCGGCGAACAGAAGGACGCTACTTGCGCAACTCACCATACATCCACGCGGGAACGGGAATGGAGACTTGGCCAAAATATATTTAAAAAAATCTCAGTTGGTACTTGGTAGAACAATGAAAAGGATTTCCTAGTCTGAGTAGACCTTTTTTCTAAAAAAATTGTTTTTAAAAACGTTGATACTGATGCCATAAGCGCTAGTCCAGATGTTTCATGTTTTTCCTTTCAAGTTGGTCAGATGTAAAACATCGCGCGCGTGGCAGAGGCAAAGCGCGGCGGGCGCCCAGCACAGCACAGGCAAATGCGCAACCGAGCAATGTAGGATGTAGAGACAAATAGGACCCCATTTTGGTTAGGACAATGTACCTTATGTACCAATAGCATCTTAACTTCAAATACGTCTACAAAACTAATACCATTTTCTTTACTTAAAAACAGTTTTAAAAGACCACCATAAAGAAAAATATATTTTCATTTACCCACATTTCCTCGTAGACCGTCGTACGTCTAGAATCGGGAGCTTTTCCCGCTCGCAGAAACAAAAAGAGTGGATTTATATTTTTTTATTATTTTATTTATTCCCGTCTTTATTCCTGTTAAATTTTTGCATATCGCCCGAGATCCGTTATTGTTTTTATTTATACGCAACGTTCCATTTTTGAAGTGGGAATTTGACAGATTCGCGCCATCATCGTTGCTGGCTGGTTTTTTTCTTCTTTTAATCTTTATGTTCTTGGTGATGTGAACTCTTATATTATTATTAAATAGATGAACAGACTTTTTCGTTCTGTGATAGTATAATTATATACTTAAGATAGATTGGCTTGGCTTATTATTTTATTTTATGGGAATTGCATTGCTACTTCCATGCTGGACTGTAAGTGATAGAAAAACATAGAATGTGCCAGCTGCATCTCCTCCCGGGCATGCTGTAAAAACCAGCTAAGGGAATCGAGGGTTTCAGTGAATTACAATTTAGGCGATGGGCTGACAACCTATCACAATGGTAATATACATAATCATCATCTGTAAGTATTAAACCTCAAAACTTGTCAGATGTGGCGGAACGACCTATGTTTAGGTCGTTTTTGCTCTGCCTACCCCATTAGGGATAAAGGCTTGATTTTATGTATGTATGTATGTATTGCTACCTAAAACTACCTACTACCACCGTACTACCTTTCCACGCCAAGACTCTTAAAAAAAAAAAGTTCCTCTTGAAATTATAATAGTAGTTTAGCAGTTGTAATGGGATGACAGATCTCGCGTCGCGTCATCCAGAGCGTCATTGCGTCGTCAGAGTGGCTGGTGTTGTGGATGAGAATCATATGAGATTACATGAGATTTCCCGTGGAAATTAAAGTCGTACAAGGATCTTTAGGCCTCAGAACTTTAGGCGCTTGGGTGACATTGACAGGAGCTTTTTTTGGGCTCCGACACCCTCTAAAGAGGCCGGAGCTGTTTTGAAACAGACGCAAACTGATGGATGTGAAAAACCTGTAGATTACTTCTCGAAAAAGCTAAACGGAGCCCAAAAAAAGCTCCTGTCAATGTCACCCAAGCGCCAAAAGATCCTTGTACGACTGTAAGATTTTTCCGCGGTAAAAACTAACCTAACCTAACCTATTTCCTATTTCCCTAACCTTAAGTACTTAAGATATGTATGCCAAACATCTCGATCCGACTGGTTTGTCTAAGCGTGATTAGGATTACGTTCAAAAATTGTTCTAGAAAGGAAAATTGTTTATTTTCTGAGTTATTTTTAAAATAGATGCAATTTGGACCTGGTTATTATTCCATTCTTGTGAAGTCCAGTATAATTGTATAATGAAGGGTTGTATGGTTTATCATAATCACTATAATTGGTTAGTAGCCTTAGGGCAGACATTATACTAGATATTTTTTCACTAAAACATACAATCACGGTTGTATTTCATAAAGGGGAAGGCTGAACGTAAAATCGGCAGTTTTTAATCTATTTTTTTTTAGATTTTCTTCCATGCTGGACTGGGAGCGATCTAAAAAAACAGGATAGGTATTCGGACTATGCAAGGTGCGCAAGGCGATAAAACACTAACAAAACAGTATAAAATAAATAAATAAAGTATTTTCTCAAATATGCATGAAAATAGTCTTATTCCTTATGCAAAATCAAATCGAAAACTTTGACATTTACGGATTCTCAAATTAAAAAAAAAACATTTTTATTTTCTTCATAGAACTCGTCTTTTTCAAATTTCGAACAACAAAACGCTCCGTCAAAGTACAAAACGCCATTCCTCCATGCCAAAACTCGGCTCGGACTTCAATCCCTACTCGTCCGTCAATTGCTGGTTTTCCATACCTCGACAACAATGTGCTATTGTTGATACAGCGGCAACAAAAATACTTACATAATCTGTGAATATTGCAACTGTCTAGCCATCACGGTTCATGAGATACAAGCCTGGTGGGGTGACATCCGGACGGACAAACGGACGGACAGTGGACTTCTAATAGGGTCCCGTTTTTTACACTTTTGGTCCAAAACCCTCAATAATCCTTTGACACACCACCCTACCCCCTAAGTGGTGACAGGCGTGAGGTTATTGTCCTCGTCAGCTGCGCAAGTGCGCGCGCGCCGGTACTGCGCCGGAAGCGGAAACAGGTGGGCGAGGGGACGCCATTGCAGTGCCCCCCCTCGTTTTAAAGTTAACCGATTGCGCTAAGCAAGGGTTGCACTCATGAACTCTTGCACTGCACTTGTTTATAAAATGCGCAAAAAATTGCTGACTGTATTTTATCTCAAAAAACATTGGGCCACTATTTTGTACGGAGGGATAGGGAGAGACCTATATGTCCAGCAGTGGACTGATACAGGCTGATGATGATTATTTTGTACGAGACACCATTTTTTTTTATCCTTGGTTTGTTAGAGAGAGTTGTTCAGTTTAATTTTCATGGTATAAATAACTTTTGTATTCAAGCATACAGAAGATGTCAATGCTATCGATTCGGTGAGAGCACGACCTTACGCAAGAAAATATAATTATGACCTTACTAAATTTAAACTAAAATGATTGCCGTCCCTTTCTGTCCTCTCAAGATAGAAAATGACCAGTTTTAGTCAAGATTTAGTGATTTTGTTCGCAGCCGCTGTTCGTTTCATTTTGTATGGGAGCACCAAACTTTTGATCAATAAAGAAATATTCCATAAATTTGTTCAGTTTTGTGGTATAAAAATACAAAACCATAAAATTTATTAGGAGAATGAAAATTCTCGGGTGTATTTTTCACTTGTAAATAGCAGCAAAACAGTAATCGCATGCGTGTTTCGCCATCTAGTGTCGAGTAGCGTTACTATCGCGTGCTTGTCACACGGGTTCATAGGTGTTCTCCCATGGTTCATCTTTATTTTTGGTTTTCATCGTGATATAGCTACTTGATAATAGATGGCGGAAAATTCTAATTAATATCAACTTAAAAAACAAAGTTTGAGGTGTGTGAGAAGAAGTTAAAATTTATTGAAAGACGTTTTATACTGAAAACCAAGATTTAATGACATAAACATACAAAAATGCATTTAATTTATACAAATAGGTTCTTTGTTCACTTCCTCTTCTTAAAATCATCTGATAATTTTGGTTTCTTTGAACCCCCTGAAAAAAATAAACTCATTTAAGTAATTTCTTTTTAACTGGCATGCAGGTTCGACGCTAAACAATTTAAATATTTATAGTAAGTGTTTCCGAATGAGTAGGTCCTAAAATGAAAATAATCGATGATCATATTTCTAAAAATAAGTTTTAGCTATTAGATATGAAAACACAGTGAAATAATAGTTTTGGTTATTTAGCTAATTTGCCAACATTTATCATTTATTTTAGAAATATGTTTATAAATAAAAAGATAGAGGTCGTTACACAAACCATGTAAGAGGCCTATTAGCTGTGCTATTAGGCAGTTTAGAAACTCTGACAGTAGGGTTCATCGAGTCGAACGACCCGAAACCCACACGACAAAAGACGAAATATAAAACAGCCAATATGCTCCCTGTTTTTATGTAATTTTATGTGTACAATACATTGGTGTTAATTCAGGACGCACTATTACTAATTCTAATTCTTAGTAGCGCTGTCACTTTCTTAAATTTGACATAAGAACAGGATAGCAAACAAACACGTGACTTTGACATTCTTAATTTGACGTACGGCGCTTTAAATAAGGAATGACCATAGAGCGTGCTCACTAATTTTAATTAATTTAAGCAGCCTTATGTCAGATAAGAAATGTCAAACTCACGTATTTGTTTGCTATCCTGTTCTTATGTCAAAGTTAAGAAAGTGACAGCGCTACTAAGAATTAGAATTAGTAACTGGACGGCGTGAATTGAGGCCAAATAGAAATAAATTAAATAAACAAACAAAAGATGCCAAGATGCCAAACTTACTTATTCTCCTCCTTGTCTTACTTGACTTTTCTTTGGTAGAACTTGGTCCTGTCGCTGGTGCTTTTTCTTCATCTACACAGTACACCTCCTGTTTTTGATTTAGACTGTAAAATAATAATAATTTCAGATCAAGAATAAATACAATAAATACTTTCACTTTTTTCTACAAATTAAGAAAATTATTATTATACCTACTTGTAGCTGAGTAGCTGCGACAGATGCCATTCGCAAGGAAATCAAAAGAAAAAGTAAGGGCCGTATTTATAATCAGCTCTCAAGCGTGACAGCGAGTTTGAGTTTGAATCAGAAATGTCATTTTAATTCAAAAAGGCCTGTCAAATCCACAGTTAATATCGCTCTCAAACTTGAGATCGCTTTATAAATACGAGCCTAAATCAAATCAGCTGAAATCTATAGGAATTGCATCTGTCACAGCTATCATCCAATTTTTTTGAATGCATGGGGTTTTGGAGACCCCAGCAAGTAGACGATTTTTATTATCATTTTATTTAACCCATGGTAGAAGAAAACCTGGTATTCTCTTCGGACAAAGAGTAGGATAATTCCAGACGACGTACCAGTATGTGACCAGTTGACGTCACGAACAATGCTGCCATTTAATTACATTGTTTAAACTGTAAGGAAGTTTTTAATACATAGTAAATAAATAAAACCTAATCTCGTTATTTTTCGTCTTATTAATGTATTTAGTAATTAATTTTAACTTTATACAATAATATCGCTTCTTTTTAGAAGTAAGTTAGTACAAAAATACAATATACTCGGGTAATTTATTTTCAAAAAATGGCAATACTTTTATCGATTCTGTTTGATGACGTCAGCTGGTGTCACGTCGTGAACCAGCTGTCACTTGGCTGTCACGGGAAGAACATACCAGGCGTAGTTATTTTCTTCTACCATGATTTAACCTACCCTTGTACAGGTTGTCCTTGCGCTGGTGTATTCCCATCATCTACACAGTACACTTCCTGTTTTTGCTTTGGACTGTAAAAAAATATATATATTATTTAAATAGAAATATTAATTTAACCGGAAACGACAAAAACAGTTTCACTTATTTTCTACAAATTATGAAATTATCATTCAAAATACAGAATTTCAAACAATTAATTAGAATTATCATTAGCTTATTATTATGGTAATAGATTAATTTTGAATTTTGATTATGAAAAAAATCAGAGTCTTCAAAATTGTGCACTTGGGGTTTTTGAGACCCCAACGTAATAACGGAGCGGTAATACTTTTTTTGTTTTTTTTTGTAAATAGCTTACTCTTGTGCTGGTTTTGGTTGAGGTATCCTTTCTGGTCTTACGCAGTAAACCGGCTTCTGATCTTTCCTGCAACAAAATGTTGTAATAAATCTATTGTGGGCTTTATTTGACACATCAGTTTCATTCAGCTATAGAAATATAATTGGGTACTTGACTGGGTAGCTTAAAAAATTCAAAACGTTTATACTTAAAACTAATGGCTAAAAAAATTGTGGTTCACTTCATGTACTCAACCGACAAGGCTCTTAAATTAATGATGATGAAAAAAAAAATGCACATTTAGATTTTAATAATCGAATTAAAATTATATAAGTTATTAATTTGATTAGTCAATATTTACTAAAATGTGACATCATAATTTATTATTTTCATACAAAAAAGCGTTTTTGACATTTCATAAAAAGTTGCTGATTTGACTAGTTGGAAAGTAGCCAATTTTCTCAGGCACAATTTTTTTTTTAATATGTCAAATAGTATTAATGATTATTATGACATGACATTAGGCTGGGTAAACGCTAAAAAAAGGCGGAAGTAAAAAAGTGATGACGACACTTACAAAGCAGTTGGCTCTGCTGGTTTAGCGTTTTGCTTCAGATGTGAGGGTAGGTTCATCACTCTGCGAAATAAAAATAGCTTTAAACTAATCGTGTAATAAATAATTTATTATTACTCAAATAAGATAACATTTTGACCTGACCTGTTTAATATGGGGGGAATCTTTGACAACAGATTCGGTTGGCATACATCGTCGCCTCCGTTATCATTTGAAAGGTCACGCTAAGTGTTGCTAAAGGTGCGATGGTGTCTTATAAACCCCAGGGGTATTAATTATAAACCCCAGGGGTTAAAAAAAAACAACATACAAATAACTTCTTACTTATTGACAAGGTCCTTGACCTCCTGTTTCATGACCCCTGTGCAAGATGGCGGACATCGTTGACGAATCGGAGGTAATGGCTCGTCATCTTCTATTCGACGTGGACATTCTGGCAGGCATTTGACACTGCAGAAATAATACTTAGGTAAATAAGAGAAGTCTGTTATAACCACAGAGCAGATGTTATAACAGTTAATTGGGAGGACCCTTTTCGATTTTCGGTGACGGCCATGGCCCAGAGATCGACAATCTGCGCGGGATTAGTTTTTAGTGCCTGCGTATTTGCGCAGCACAAGTGCACTCTCTATTTTCTTATCCTGATGGATATAAGTATATAAGTATAATACAGAAATGACAGAAAAATAAAACTTACATATCAGGCTCTTCAACTTTATGTGGTCTGAAAAAAAAAAGTAAATATAAGCCGTGCGTTTAAAGAAACGATCTGAAAATGGCGTCGGCTCGCTTCGTGATTGGTCCGCCTCGCATGCGTGCTCGCTCTACCTAATAGAGAGTGAGCGATTTATAGATCGTTTCTTTATGTGCACGGGTTATAATTCATTACAATAATGCCCAAACTTGTGTGGAAGGTAGCACAAATGCTGCCATGAGTTGAGACTACCGTTTAGAATCATAGGCCTTTAAGTCTTTTCCAGACAATATAAACAGTGCCTGAAAAGCATCTTTTCTGATGGTTGTACAAGCCAATACGGAAGCGAAAGATTCTACTACACACCGAACAGGGAAAAGTTGCGCTGGTGTTATTATTGGCGCCGATTTGGTGTTTTTTATTGTCCGATAACAGTCCGAACCAGGCATCATCATGATGTTTCTGGCCATCCTTCACGCTCTTATGCCATTGTTCTCAGTTCTCGGCTAGTTTTTTTTTTAGATCAATATTGAAATCCAGATGATGTTGACGATATTCCAAGTTTTCGCTCAAAGTGCTACGCTTCAACATTTTCAATGCGAACGGCTAAAGAGTGGGAACTCCCTGCCTGCGGATCTGTTTCCGGAACGCTATAACCTGGGCCTTTTCAAGGCAATAGCGAATAGACATTATCTAGGCAATCATCATGCTCCATCAGCACTTCCCATCAGGTGAGATGGCGGACGAATGATTGCCTTTATACTATAAAAAAAAAACTTGTTCCTGACATCATTGTGCATCATGGAATAAAGAAAATATAGGGCGGGCGGGCGGTGCACGTGACTAATTGCATAACCATCACATGAATGGAAGTAGCTAAATCTTTTTTCTATCTTATGTTACGTAAGTATTTTCTGGTAGCTTCTAGATTTAACGATGTGTGAAATCAGTGTTACTTCCATGCTGGACTGGGAGTGATAGAAAAACATAGAATGTGCCAGCTGCATCTCCTCCCGGGCATGCTGTAAAAATCAGCTAAGGGATTCGAGGGTTTCAGTATTATAATTTAGGCGATGGGCTGACAACCTGTCACTACAGCAATATACAGATCAATCTGGAATAACCCTCAAAACTTGTCAGACGTGGCGGAACTACCTTTTTTTTTAGGTCGTTTACGCTCTGCCTACCCCATTAGGGATAAAGGCGTGATTATAATATGTATGTATGTATGAAATCAGTGTTATGTGAAAAAGTATCAACTTACTGCTGATAGCAAGCCAGGTAGAATTTGCAACGTATTTTGAGCATCATACAGACTGCTGTAGTTAGTGATAAACACAGGATCACTCCACACACGTACGCCACGGATAGTGCCTGGAATATTTAATCATCATCATCTTCCTAGCCTTTTCCCGTATCTCTCGGGGTCGGCTACCTAATCTAGGGGATTGAACGAGGGTACTGGTTTTTACACAGAGCGACTGCCATCTGACCTCCGCAACCCAGAAGGGAAACCAGACCCAATCCTAGATTAGGTTACACAACCTTTGAATTTCTTCGTAGGTGTGTGCAGGTTTCCTCACGATGTTTTCCTTCACCGTTAAAGCGCCGAATAAACGTACATATGAAATTCGAAAACCGAAAAACACATTGGTACGTGGTGGGATTCGAACCACGACCTCCTGCACAGAAGGCCGCGGCCCTATCCACTACACCATCCGGGCTGTCAATATGCCTGGAATATTTAATAGCCTTCATATTTTATAACAAAGTTACTTTACCAAATGCCGTGAAACTAGTTACTACACTACGATGGAAAATAAAATTGCGAACCTCCGAGAAACTAGGCAGTCCTAGTCCAACGCAGCAAAATTATCAAACTTCATTGATCTTTGAACGTAAAATATGTTTTTTTTTTAATAACAAAACACTCATTTCACTAGTTCCACTGAATATATAATTTATATTTATTTATATTATATATTCAGTGAAACTAGTGAAATTAGTGTTTTATTATAAATTAACATGGAGTTCCATCAAGAAATTACGACACAAAGTATAACATACGTAAGATATGAAGTTGAAACGCAGTTTTAAAGTAAGAAAATAATGCTACTGAGTTGTTTATAATAGTACTACAGTATAGCTAAGTTGGTATTGGTAGGGCAAGATAATTGTGTTCCAAGAAGTTTACCTAAACTCTGCTGCCCTTTGCCTAAGTAAGACCTTAGTAAGACAAAATATAAGGGCGCCGAATAATTTATTCTTCAGCACAAATTCCGTGGAAGACTTACTGAAGATGTGAATAAATATGCAATTCTTACCCAGTATACTTCTCTAATAAGCCAGCTGAACTCCCTTTCATATTCAGCTTTAAAAAAAGAGCAATCGCCTGCATTCATCAACATCAACCCATGGCTTATGGAATATATGTCATCAGTCAGGTTTTGTAATTCAGTTAGAAACAAACTATATTCAGGTTTCTTTGAAGAAGCTGAAATTGTAAACGCAATGCTGTTGCAGATGGAGATAAAACGAAACAAAAATTTGTTTACTTGATATAACAGTGAAGAATAGAACAATTTTGACGACTGTGTTTCCCGACGAACGCGAGGTTGGAATAACTTCACTCCAATTTTATCAGTAGAACAGATGTTTTAAAAGATGACGGGACATAGGGGAATAAGGCTCGTATTTATAAAACGATCTCAAGATTGAGAGCAATATAGAGTGCGGATTTGACAGGTGATTTTGTACTGTAATGACATTTCTGATACGAACTCAAACTCGCTGTCACTCTCGAGAGCTGATTATAAATACGGACCTAAGATCCCTACGAACCTGATCCCTGTTAAGCGTGGCGGTGGGTATGACAAAAAATCCACTCGCTATAAGAAGAAGAATGACAAATAATACCCCAAAATTAGGAGAGGCTCATGTTCACAAGTAGACTCATAGTGGTAATAATGATAAACAAAGAGGCTTGTTAGGTGGTTTCGAATCTCTGATACCTGGGACCATCGGGTCATTTAACCTGAAAAGCAGTGTTGCTCTCTATGGGCAATAATACACTGAACTTTGACCCTCTGAATCGCTTCAGCAGACGTGCAACTGAATGTGTAATTTAAGTTAAATTTTTAAGGTTTTTGTCTTTTCCTTGTTTTTACTTCTTGTTACATGTGTGATGATTATGGATGCAACAAACCACAAATTAAGTATACGGCCGCGCGGCGCGCCCGGACAGATGGTCCACTCGGAACTAAGCGCCATTTTGCTCACGCACACATTGACGTTGCGTTTACAGGCCGTCTCGGGCAGTCTCGGCTAGGCGGGCGTTCAGTCCGGCTGTCGCGCGATTGTTACTATATAATCACGTTATGTTAGCTACGTATTGAAAAAAAATAATGCTCTGCTACCCATTTAGGCATGTAGGTATAATAAGATACATGTGTAAACATGAAGCACCTAACCTACTCTATTTCAAAATTCGGAGTTAGTACAGTAGCAACCCTAGGTAGTCTAGCCAGTTTAGGTAGTTATTTTCGAGAACGGCCGGAGCGGGCTTTCTGTACCCTCTCTATTTTGTGCTAAAAGCGACATTCCATTTGTAGAGAGATCATGCAGCATGCACGGCGTCTTTACGCGTCTCTTGTGTTCCAGTCCGTAATGTCTTAAGGCGTGATGGTTAATGATGACGAAGACTCACGTCACCAGATGAAAGTTTTATAAAAATACTAGCTTTCCGCCCCGCGGTTTCACCCGCCGCTAAAAGTTTTCCCGTGGGATTGAGTTCCCGCGGTAAAAAGTTGTTTTTGTCCTTGATCAGGTTATTGTCATGTAGCTGTTAGTATGACCACATCTAAAAGATTCTTTAATTTCTGTGTGAGTGTGATATTTTTTGTAGTAAAAAGCTGATATTGCTACGCACGCGCATCGCACAGTGAGCGTAGCTTTCTAATAGTGAAAGAATTTTAAAAATAGGTCTATTAATTTTCGAGTTCAATGATGACAAATTAAGAAACAAACAAATAAACTAACATACATACACAACACATATATACTTACAACTCTTTAATTAATGTATTAGTGATGGATGATAATGCTCGAAAGAGGCAAGCACCATCCCCTATTCTTTGTTACCACGTATCTCAAAAAAGGCTGAACCTATCAAGTGGGATATCAAAAACAATGGTAGTTAAAAGGATAGTACAAAAATATATTTTTTGCAAGATTCTTTCAACCCCTTTTCGTTAATTTCTACTAACCAAAAATTGCTCATTATGGTGAGTAAATTTCGTAAAATTGGTACCTATCTCGATGCATCTTATAATTTCGTTGTGCTCTTAGTTCCACATCAGATTAACTTAAAATATAAAAATGGATATATGTGTGCCTATAAAATTTGAGGAGTTTCCGTCATTTCTCATGGATCCCACGATCAAAATTAGATTTTGCTGGACGGGGAACTAACATTGAAATATACCCTTTCTAATAAAAAAAAGAATCTTTCAAATCGGATAAAATAAATTACGGAATTTTGAGGTAACATAGGTACATAAAAAAACGTACATCCTTATTGAGAATCTCCTCCTTTTTTATTTGAAGATGGTTAAAAAAAGTTAGTGTTGGTTCGATGACGTTCTAATTTTAAAATTTATAATCTGTCAAATTATCAAAACACAAATTTGCTCTAAGAAGTTCTTGAATAAAAAGGTTTGCAATGGTTAGAAATCAAGAAAAAGAGCTGTTGATATTATTAAAAACTTTCATCACCTATTTAACCCCCTTAAGGATAAAAAATCCAAAAACTCTGATACACTTGTCCATTAATTTTTGGTTATTAGCCTAAACACAAAATTATAAGATCCTAACTACAAAACTGATGGAGTTTCCATACAAACTTCCATCCCGTATTTAGCCCCTTTAGTGGTAGAAAATCCAAAAACGCTGAAACACGTATTCATTACTTTTAAATCATTAGCCTAAATACAAAATTTTAAGATCCTAACTGCAAAACTAACGGAGTTTCCATACAAACTTCCATACCGTATTTAACCCTTTTAGGGGTAGAAAATCCAAAAACGCTGAAACACGTATTCATTACTTTTAAATCATTACCCTAAATACAAAATTAGAAGATCCTACCTTCAAAATTGACGGACTTTCATACAAACTTCACACCCCCTTTTTACCCCTTTAAGGGGGGAAAATCCAAAAATCCTTTCTTAGTGGTAGGTTTCGTTATAAAAGGAACCTGCTCTCCATATTTCACGATTCTAGCTTTAGTAGTTTAGGCTCTGCGTTGATGAATCAGTCAGTCAGTCAGTCAGTCAGTCAGTCAGTCAGTCAGTCAGTAAGGACAAACGATTTTATAAGTTTAGATGTAAGTACATGTACTTTCTAACCCGGCACCACCACCGGGTTAGAATAGCATCACCCCATAACTCCCTGTGGGTGTCGTAAAAGGCGGCTAAGGCCCGTATTTATTATCAGCTCTCAAGAGTGATAGCGAGTTTGAGTTCGTATCAGAAATGTCATTTCAGTACAAAACGACCTGTCAAATCCATACTTAATATTGCTCTCAATCTTGAGATCGCTTTATAAATACGAGCCTAAGGGATATTTGTTAATTTATAATAAAACACTAATTTCACTAGTTTCACTGAATATATAATATAAATAAATATAAATTATATATTCAGTGGAACTAGTGAAATGAGTGTTTTGTTATTAAAAAAAAAACATATTTTACGTTCAAAGATCAATGAAGTTTGATAATTTTGCTGCGTTGGACTAGGACTGCCTAGTTTCTCGGAGGTTCGCAATTTTATTTTCCATCGTAGTGTAGTAACTAGTTTCACGGCATTTGGTAAAGTAACTTTGTTATAAAATATGAAGGCTATTAAATATTCCAGGCATATTGACAGCCCGGATGGTGTAGTGGATAGGGCCGCGGCCTTCTGTGCAGGAGGTCGTGGTTCGAATCCCACCACGTACCAATGTGTTTTTCGGTTTTCGAATTTCATATGTACGTTTATTCGGCGCTTTAACGGTGAAGGAAAACATCGTGAGGAAACCTGCACACACCTACGAAGAAATTCAAAGGTTGTGTAACCTAATCTAGGATTGGGTCTGGTTTCCCTTCTGGGTTGCGGAGGTCAGATGGCAGTCGCTCTGTGTAAAAACCAGTACCCTCGTTCAATCCCCTAGATTAGGTAGCCGACCCCGAGAGATACGGGAAAAGGCTAGGAAGATGATGATGATTAAATATTCCAGGCACTATCCGTGGCGTACGTGTGTGGAGTGATCCTGTGTTTATCACTAACTA
>JARACY010003468.1:0-33021 GCA_029255725.1 Scrobipalpa atriplicella
ACTGCATTAACACTTAGCGTTTTCCTTATTGGTATTTTATGACAGCAAAGGAGTAAATTAAATAAACGGACGGATAAAGAGAATAATATTGAACTATTACCTTATTCTGCTAAACAGTAAAAAAAAAACGTTACGTAATTTAGGTTTAACTTACATGTTGTAGTCTTGGTCTTATTGAAAATTTAATGAAATGAAAAATAAATCCGTGAGTTTTGAACTGGTAAGTCTTCAAATTGACAGCAAATAAATAATATTTTCTCCTCACAATTTATAGTAGTTCTCCTCAGGTCCGAGTTCGGTACACGAGTGGCACAAAGAAACTTTGTTCGAGCTACAGCTAGCTATGGAACAAACAAACGGAATTCTATTTATTTACCCACCCGCAGCTCTGCACTGGCGTCTCTATAACTTGGACTCTTATTACTTTTTCTGCTCCGTAGGAAAGCAAAAACATGTTTTCTTCTGTTTGACATCTGACTTCCTTCGGGGACTTAGTAAGTCATTCTTATTTTCTTTCGCAACACGCTACTATGCTGCAAACAAATCTAATAGGTATTTCTAACGCTTGAATTTTTCTAAGCGAGCATTGTTTTATTTAAAGAAAGGATAACGGGAAAAATAAAAACTTAGGAATACTCGAGATCAAGTCAATTCAAATTTTCAACTTACAATTTTCAGCTGATCAAATAGCAAGCAAATCTTGAATCGCCTAAAACAACTAAGGTCGTACCTACCTACGTGCAAATCAAAGCCGAATTCGGTCAGCCACCGGGTTGGAAAAGCTTTATGCATGTACGTTCAAATCCTGCATCTGTTCTCAGCTCAAATGAATATAGATAGAAGTCGGTCGGTTGGTTTGGTGCACATTTCTAGTAAAAACGTCAGTGAGTGGAATTCATAAAATACACATTAAGTATTTCGTAAAACGGTAGCGTGATGATTTTGACGCGATATAAAGGAGTGAATGACTGTGGCACGAGCTAGACCATGAACAATAGAAAACCGCGAGGGAAGCCATAAAACTTAAACAGATAAATATTTCAGTGAATCAGCAATGTTGCTGGTACTCCGTTGGTGAATAATTTTACTAACTGAAAAATCAAGTAACTACAGCTACTTCATTTTTATATTTTCTGCCGACCCAAGCATCCATATTGCCCGTTAAGACGTAAAGCGAGTGTACTCCAGCTTATATTCTGTAAGTCGGCTTTGCCCCACAGCGTTTACAGAACATTATTATGGAAATTGCATCCAGAAGGCGGTATGCACTGTTACTTACTTAACTTTATGATTTTTTTAAACATTTTACCTAATTAAATACTAACAAATCTACTGCGATGATTTAATCGATAAAAATAATTTGGACAGAGTTAATTTCTGCATATTCTTCGATTGTATTATTTTATCCTTCCATGCTGGACTGGGAGCGATAGAAAAACATAGAATGTGCCAGCTGCATCTCCTCCCGGGCGTGCTGTAAAAACCAGCTAAGGGATTCGATGATTTCGGTGTACTGCAATTTAGGCGATGGGCTGACAAGCTGTCACTATTAGCAATATACCTACATAATTATCTGCAATAACCCTCAAAACTTATCAGACGAGGCAGAACGACCTTTGTTTATATCGTTTTTCTCTGCCTACCCCATGAGGGATAAAGGCCTGATTTTATATCATGTATGTAAGTATGTATTATACATTGCTCCAAAGTGGTACTTTATTATATTAATTAAGTAGGTATCTGTAAATCCAACGACACATTGATTGATTGCCTTCATGTCGCTCTTGTGTTCCCCCTTCGTCTGCCTGCATGGAATGAACACAATTAATTGTCCCACTTTGTTCCCTTACATCAGAGCTTACATGTAGGTACTTATGTATGGTAAAATTAACTTCAGTTATAGCGCGCCTCTATAGAGTACCTATAATGTAACATAAGGAACTGCAATGTCTGCAATTAAGAATTTAAAAGTAAAATGTTTTCAGAGAAAATGTTGTTATGTCCACTTCCCCTCATGTTACGAGTAGAATTGTAAATTCATACTTTGGAATGCAGTCGTACGTTAGTGCGATTTACCATGTAGCTAGCATACCTACAGGCTGATCCGATAAAGCGAAATAAATTTTTGGTACAAACTCTGCAATCCATATTGGACTTTATGCAAATAGTACGCAAAGTCTGAATCGTGATGGGGAACAACAACGAGTGCTCCCGTAGTATTTTGCAGCCCGCGGCTAGCTAGTGACATGAATAGGGTTCCCGCAAAGTTTTCCACCAGACCTAAATTTGCGAATTTCAGATGTCAACAAATCAGCTGTGAAAGTTTTCTGGGTTTTAATTATTCGACAGCAAAATTGTATTGTACCTACTGGTGCATTCTAAAATTGCTTTTGCACAAAATAATACACGATTTTGTTACTGGGAGGTTTGTGAGTTCATTAAAATTAAATAGGTCCTATTTATTGGAATATAAGTAGTATAGTACAATACTGTATTGCGTTGATAGACAAAACCTTAGGTATAAATTTACAATTTCATCTCACTTAATATGAAATATTTTAAAATCAATATTTTGTCACCATAACGTTCACAATAATGCATTAAATTAACAACAGTATACGGAACACAGACAGGTAAACACTTTGTACACTTGTTTGGTGGTGCGACCGCAGCAGGGACCACAGCTGAATTCGCTAACGAACTTATTATTCGAAATTTGAATTCCAACCATCAAAGCGCAACCGGCTTAGTCTCTTGCTCCTGGTTACATCACAAACTTTTAGGATAAAATAATAATAACAAAAACAATGCAAGAGACTATATCAAAGTACCTATCTACACTGCTTTTAACTTTATATTGGTGCGGGGACTTTGAAAAAAATACTAGTAGGTATCCTTTTCTTAACGATGCTCTTTGGAGAAAGTTGTTTGTTTAATCGGGTTTAAAAAAAATAGCTGACCATATTTTAGGGTGTGATTCTACCCATGAAACTGGACAACTTTCCCCAAGGAACATGCAAATTGACTCAAGCAGCTGACACCATTTGTATGGTAGGGCCAAATTTTTTTTGTTCCTTGGGGAAAGTTTGTTAATTTTCATGGGTATTAATCATACCCTAAAATATGGTCAGCTATTTTTTTTTACTCCCGGTTAATAGTCGTATATATATTTATTTAATACGTCAAGTGAGATCAGAAGGTTATGCGCCAGCAGCACCAGGAAGCCGTTTGAAACGGTTGTTAACTTTTAATAAATAATCCAAACAAAATTTCACACGAGTGGGATTCAAATGCACTACCTACACGGTGGCACAGAATTCTATACTTTCATCTTTTAAAAATATCAAATTGTCACCAACAATATAAATCACAAATATAATCCATTCTATTAAACTTAGTATTTTAACTTTTATTTTAATTAAGTTTTTCAACATACCAAATTGAAGCGCGCGACATCTAGAAGATTCTTCTAAAACTACGCTTTCCACTGACTGCGTTTGGTACCTAGGTGAATTCCTCAAAGCTCTTGCCTTGCCAATGGTCCTTCCTCTTCATTCCAACAAAAGTTCTGAGATGGCGCCAAATGTTTTGTTGGTGTTTTTCTGTTTTCTAATTATCAGCAAATTTATGTAACAAAAATTCGACGGCTTGGTTAAAAAAAAAAATATTATGTTATTTTTTTTGTATTTCACGAAAATCGTATATAAATTCGCAATATCCGAAAACGAACAACACTAATTTTTCATATACACTATGGCAAATGTCAAACTCCTTGCAAAAAATACTGTGTAATCCAACAAAGTTACGAAGTATGCTATTGTTTTTGCCATGCAGTTAAATGATAGACCTTTGTAAAAGGTCAGGATTAATCATTGCCGGGCGGATGATATACCATGAGCGACGTGCGTGATTATCTAAAATAGAATTGTAATATTTTTACGTATCTGTGACGTATTGTAAGATCAAGCGAACTTTACATAGTCGCTGAACTAAAACATTACGGCTTTTTCTTTTCAAAAAATTTGTTTAGTGTCCCAAAAACTCTGTAATGTTCACATCGTTGTTCAGCTCCTTGATAACTCAGGCCAGCTGTCAAGAGGTGGGTAAGTTTTTAAATGTATATTGTCGTGTACTAATAAGGTCCATTATCAGTGAGCATGTTATAAGGACAAGATGTTGTTAGGCAGTAAGTTTACAGCTTTTACATAGTGCGGCAGGTTGCCCTTGAGACGCCCGTCCTTGAACCAGTAATGTCTGGTTGCAGGTTTCGGTATATCTGCACGCAATGCCACTGAAAGCTCTATAAGACCGCCACTGATATACCTACTATTAGCAGAATCCTTTATCAATAAACAGACCCCACACTTGTTAGATAATCAGTCACCTAACCTCTATGACCTGATACATTAGCATGAAAACAATGAAATGAGTTATGCATTACACAAATTACAGCTTCCAAAATTAATTATTAATTAATCAAACTACTTTACTTACCATTCACCACTTAGTAGATCAAAATTACTTGAAGAATTTAAGATATTAGTATTTCTTTTACTATTAATTCAATCAAGATGTTCCTTAGAGCCCTACTTATGAAATGTTCTGAGAAATAACACTCGCTTAGATATAATGGCTTGGGTACACATGATAATAATTTCTTATCTGTTACGTCAACAATATCAATGACCCTCAATTCAGTTCAATTTGAGTCTTCTTGACATAATGTCTTCTCGACGGGTAAAAATATTACATATTATTTTACTGTTAACGTTGAATTCTTCTTGTAGATATAAACTGTGAAAAACTGTGATAGTAGAAAATGGTTCTTAAGTTGTGATGTTCTTAGTGTAAATTTACTCCAAGTGCATTGGTTCTAACTTATCTATTTGGCTCATTATTTTTGAAGTGCAAAGCAACTGTCAGTGACATGACCTACCATTGTTTCTAAAATAAATTCTTTTATCCAATTAATTGAAATAATTATGACATTAATTAAATGTGTCAGTTATCATTTATCAAACATTCACTTGCTATTTGGATACAACATTTAGTTATTAAATTCAAATTGTGATTTAAATTATGCTTATGTAATATACCTAAGTTGTATTTATAGGTAATCTGTACCTACCTACACTACACATAGACATACTTGTAGTCATTGAAAAGCAGATAGGTTATCAGAGGCCTATGCTGTAATCATTAGTATTTTTACCATAACATTATGTTATGTTTATGTATGATTATATGTTTATTAGATGTGGAAATTACCATTGACGGATCAATCATGATCACATGTTTGTTTGATAATGAGTTGAAACAATCTGCCATGCACTTGTTGCTAGCATCGCAGTCATGTTCTATTTTGGCAAGGTATATTACTTGGGGGAACGTAATTTTCAGACATTCATAAAGTTACTGGCTACTTACCATAATAAAAAAAAATTAAAGTATATTTATGTTACTCAATTCAAATATCTGATTTGATCCAATAATAAAATAGAAATAGACTATTCTGGAACATTTTAATTTATATTGTTTGGTTTTTTCACAAGCTTACACTTTGTGGATATTTTGTAATTTTAATTTAATTATTATACAGACTTAAGAAATCCAAAGACATATATTTTATGTTTAGGTATTTATAAACTGCCACAGAATAATAATTTTTTATCAGAATCAGATATTTCCTGGGTTTCCTGGCGTAAAAAGTAACCTATATTATTCATGGTGAAAGAATCTTTGTTCTTGAGTTTATGTTACAAAAATACATACAAAAAACCTAATGAACCAATCTTTTCTTTTTATAAATAAATTATCAGTATTAGAATAGATAAAACTAAGACTTAGAAACCAGAGACTATAGATAGAAACTTGAAACTCATCGGATGGTTTTCCACCCAGGGGGCTGGTTATCTCAAGCGAGCGGACACCAAGCAGCTTCATGAGATATTCCTGAAGTACGCCACCGTCGAGAAGAACGGTGAGAAGTGTATCACCAGTGAAGACTTTGTTCGGAAGTTCCTCGGCCTATTTAATGAAGGTAAGACTTGCATAGTATTTTACTTACCAATAGGGTATTCATAATTTAAGTTAATCAAAAGAACATTTTATTTTCAATGATATGATTGGCAAAGACCTGCTTGTCCATGTTTTTGTATCCAATACAAATTTTCGTAATACAATTTGTTTGACCATAACATGCACAATAAACAAACACTCCATGCCATAGATATTGGGTACAAGAAATTTTATTGAAAAGTATTTTTTTGTAATTTTAAATATAAATTGAATAGAGTTGTATCTGTGCACTGTGCAGAGCTGCAGACTCTAATTGGGCCAGCATTATCTTTGCACAATGTTGTTAATTGTTATAAAACTTTAAATAGTATAATAATATTTTCTTTATCATGATTATGCTCATATAACTACTAGATAAGGTACACCTATTAACCATGGCAAAATTATGTCATAATCACTATCTGATGATAAGGCTTGGGATTTTACTAAATAAGAAGTAAATTCTGACTTAAATTAAATATGTTTTACTTATATTTTTTGGTTAATAATAAAAATATACAATAAAATACTTTTCATATAGTACAGTAATATTGTCAGTGGAATGTTAAGAAACCGCAAGTAAACAAGACTGTTATCAGGTAGACTTGACATCAATTTATTGAATGCTTGAGTCATAAGGTGACCTGTATTCTATTTACATCACATAATTATTAATACTTTTACAAGGCTAAGGATTCATTTTTTTTCCTTATCCACCTGTAATGTTATTTTCCTTTACATGTTGCAACTAACAGCTGAGTGAAAATTAGCATACCCATATTATATTGATGATAATGTGTCACATGTGATGATTACAATATCCGCTCACATCTACAACTAGACTATGTTACGTTTATAGATAGAGGTTTTATCGCCTAGGAACTTGACTTTAAAAGCATGGGTTGAAAGAACTATATTATGTTAGCAATGGAAAAGAAAAACAACTCTTTTTTTGCTTATATAAAGACAAATCTTTGTGACTTTCTGAAGACTCTTTTGGCTTTGATTTTGTCTGGCCTTCGTAAAAGCGAGGTTTTGTCAAGTACAGTGTCTGTCTAGCCAGGATCTGAATATTTAGCCAGGTCTCGCACGTAAAGTATACTATTAAGATTTGTCAGTTGTTACGTTAGAGTCTTTTGTCACACCACATAATATAATTTTAAAACAAAATCTCTCCAGATGACTTCAACAAGGAATCAGTCCAGCTCATCGCTGGCATCGTGGACATGGACAAGGACGGGTTCATCTCGTTCTCAGAGTTCCAGGCCTTCGAGGGGCTGCTCTGTGTCCCGGACGCCCTCTACAAAACTGCCTTCCAACTGTTCGACACGAACGGCAATGGACTTGTTGCTTTTGGTAAGCTTTTTCCTATCTTTGATATGGACAAGAACGGGTTCATCTCGTTCTCAGAGTTCCAGGCTTCCAAAAGCTTCATAAAACAGCGCAATATCTCGAACATTCTGTGTTAACTTGTCAACCAAATATAACCTAGATCCGCTTTTCACCAAAAAACGAAATGTATCTCATAAAACAGTGCAACATCTTAAACATTCTGTGTTAACTTGTCAATCAAATATAACTTATCTATTTTCCCCAGAAACCAGCCCATATCTCATAAAACAGCGCAATATCTTGAACATTCTGTGTTAACTTGTCAACAAAATATAATCTCAATCCCTTATTCTCCAAAAAAACGAAATGCATCTCTTAAAACAGTGCAATATCTTGAACATTCTGTGTTAACTTGTCAACCAAAATATAACCTAAATCAACATTTCCCCAGACGAATTCGCCGAGGTTATGCAGAAGACCGCTTTGCACAAGAAACTGCCCTTCGATATGGAGAGCTCGTTCATACGGCTGTACTTCGGAAAGGACAGGAAGCGGCTAGTGACGTACCCCGAGTTTAGTCAGTTCCTTCACGACTTCCATGAGGAATACGGAGTTGAGGCCTTCAAGAAATGCGACAAAGACGGCACCGGATTTATTACTGCTGGGGATTTCAAGAACATTATGGTTTCTGTTAAGAATCACTTGCTGACCAACGAGTTGAAGAACAAAGTAATAAGTGTAAGTGGTTTTATATATCCCTATTAATAGGTATACTCGAGACTCCTCATTCACATCACAGCTGGCACATTCTATGTTTTTATGTCGCTTCCAGTCCAGCATGGAACCTGTTAGCTAACAAAAATATATGCCCTTTCCTTTCCTTGCATCAATCACATTTTACGATAGTGATATAGTGATTAAAGAAGATAAATCGTGATAGTCAGATCGATAATGACAATCTTAAACCGTAAACCGTATAATGAAAGTACAATGGTAGTGTTTTTAATGACAGTAAAAATGGCAATATTAGTAGTAGTAAGTAGGTGTGCATTGCATACTACCAAAAATGCAAGTCTTACTGATTAAGCGTATTTCGTGCATTTTTGTTTCTATGTATTTTTTCTTTCAGTAGCTAAAATATAGAAAATCATTCTTTCAAATCAGCCTAATAACGCTTTAGAATTTTCCTAAGTTCATAAATGTGACAGAGTCGAATCTATTAGGGTTAGAAAGAAAGCAACTCATCTTTCTTTCTTTCTTTAATCAATATTAAAAGGCCTGTTTGGTCCTTTATTTCTAGAGTTCATTTTTTAAATTAATCTGTATAATCCCCTAAACTAGGTATATTGAATGATATACTCAGTAAAGTATACACAATTCCAATAATTTACAAGCTTTTGACCAATCAAAGTATAGTTATTTCCTCTGCACATAATTGAACAATGGCCCATCTCGAATTCCAGGCATCCGGTTTCCCTCAAGGCGAGCGCAAGATCAGTTTCCCCTACTACATGGCTTTCAATTCACTCCTCAACAACATGGAACTCATCAAACGAGTGTACCTCAACGCTACCAACGGTTCTCGAACGCAAGAAGTCACCAAGGAAGAATTCTTGCACTCCGCTCAAATGATGTCGCAAATCACGCCGCTAGAAGTCGATATTCTCTACACATTATGCGACCAAATCCATCATACGAACGGGTGAGTTGTGTTCGAGTTTTTGTAGTAGTGTGGACATTTGATTTAGTGATAACTAGTTGCTTGATTATGCAGTCTGGTTTGGGCTAGAGATAATTTCGATATCGGTTAGATTAGATAAGTGTTATGTAATGCAAAAACGGAGATTATCAAATTTAATCTTTGAATAACTAACTACCTACCTTACCTATAATACTTTAATTAAACGTAGAACTTAGAAAACGTAAAAATAATATAGAAACTAATATTTAGTCAACGGGAATGATAATCGGGCTGTTGTAGTTGACGGGAAATGATAATACAAAATAGTTATTGACCGCTATAATGTTCCAGACATGTCTGATTGATAACCAAACCGATAATATGTATGATGATAACACTGCACATTTCCAAACAATTTTTAAATCTTTTTATATTGAAACCCATTTCATCAAGAATGTTATAGGATAACACCCAGTGACGTAGATAAGCTTGCTTGTATTCGCGACTTATTTAAACACTTATTTAGGCGTAGTAGGTAGATATTACAAATGTTACGTTAGACTGGTTAATGTTTATAATCTGGCTTATAAAATAAAATATGCACAGTTATTGCGACTTATCGAAAGGTATACGCGAAATAAAAACATCAAAAGTTTACCATATGTTTATACATACCGGGTGTAAGGGACAGCTTCCCGCAAACTGATAGGGGTTGCTCTGTCAACGAAACTGAACAACTTTCATCTCTTTCGGGAAATGCAAAAAAATAAGGCTTTTCCATACAAATTGTTTGATCGAGGTGGTCATTCTGTATGGGAAAGATATATTTTTTTTTCATTTACTGAATAAAAAACCTGGCGTAGGTTAATCAGTTTCGTTGACTGAGCAACCCCTATCAATTTACGGGAAGCTGTCTCTTACACCCCGTATAATACGTTAGCATTGATCAATTTGTTGTTTGGTTATTATTTTTAGCCCCAGCTTGACATATTTCTAAATGTGGCCCACATAATGGCCTGTTCACATAGACCTTGAAAAGGTTCAAGTTATAATGGTAAACTAATCCGCAGCAATGGAAATTCAATCCTTAGTCGTTCGAACTATGAATGTGGAAGCAAAGCGAATGTTAGTAGACTAGTATTTACTACAAATGTTTAGATAATATTTGACTCAATTGTAGTTTTTTTGCATTGCCGAGGGCAGGGAGGCGCGTCATGATACTTCCTCCGGTTTTGGGTTAGTCAGCTAGTATAATAAGGATTACAAGTTTTTTTCTGTTCTTCTTAACTTACTACATTATTCGGCATGTTTCACATTTTTGTACAAACATTTCTATCGTACAAGGCTCATGAAGAGTTTCCCTCTCCTGTCTATTTCTTGTACAGTACAAACTTCCTATATCAAAAGTGTTACTCAACCTCAACTATCCGATATGCCCTTACCTTATGAGATACAAAAAATGCGACTTTTGTTTTGTGTGGCGTAAGGTTTTCAATTATATAAAATATCATAATATGAATTATGATGTTGTTGTTCTTGTATTGATGACTTCATTCTATTTTTGCACGTCCACTACAGTTATAATTGTTTTAAATAATCTACAGAAAAGCACATTTTGAGTCATGCACTGTAGCTTTAACTTTCAAAAGAGCTGCAAAATTCCTAATATTTTTACTTCATCACTTTTTAATTTATCTTTTTCTCTCCCCTTGCAGTCGAATTGTGTACAATGATCTCAACTCGATCACACCAGAACAATACTTCAAGCAAGTCACCAGACGCGTAGCGGAAATTAAGGCTGTCTCTGTAAGTATATCTGTCCCATTCCCACCTACAGAAACGCCCATACTGCTGTGCCGTTCTCACCAAGAAGGCGTCCAATATTGAACTAAAATGTATCTTTTAGGTATTCTGACAGGAGCCGAAGGGATGTATGTTAAGTAATTTTAGGCTGTAAATTAGTATGAGACATCACTAACTGATAGATCTCTGTTTTTCTCTTTCTTACTGCCGAAAAGGAGGAGGTAAATATAGATACGGGGTATCGAATAGTAGACCGTTTCAAACGGATATTGGTAAGTAAGGTCGATGACTACTTACATGTTTCCTTTTCACTATACAGTGTGAGATTTTGGTCAATTATGTCAATATTTTTTAGATAGGTACAGGAATTTATTTTGGTTATCACATACCTATAGAATGCCTCCGAAAGTTATTTGATTTAGTCGCATATTATGTCAAGTCAAACTACTTCTTTATCAAATATCTTTGATCCCAATTGTAGTAACTATCATGCAGTTTTTGGTATCGCGCCTTATTTATTTCTAAGATAAGAATAATAGTATATTTAATACAGTTACTGAATGATCTGATCAGTTACCAAAATCTCGCTACTCTTTTTATCTGTTTCTGCAAAGATCACCTGAATGCGCTAGTTAATAAGTTTTTTCTATTCTTATGCTTGGTTTAAGCTCTTGTGCAGTGACCTCTTAAATACTTAGTACCTACACAGAAAATAAGATATTCTTTGTACTACTCATAACATATAACATAAATAACATACAGCTATGATAGGAAAAAATATGAAGGTGATGTCAAAATAGTTTGTGGCAAGTCTGTAGATATTACATTAACATTTGGCTCCTTTTATGTTACATTATAGTAATGTCTACAAAGTCTACATGCATTTGAGCTATCTCGCTGACCATTTCACACATAAAATTGACATGGTTTATTTGTTCACAAAATATACATGTTGTCGACTACACAAATCTTGCATAAGCTAATTTAAATATCTTCTAAAGACCGTCTTAAAAGAAGTTAAACATCAATGTATACGGGAATCAATGTATATGGGGTGTAAGGGACAGCGTACCAGAAACTGATAGGAGTTGCTGTTCAACGAAACTGAACAACTTTTACTACGAAATACTTTCAGAAAATTAAAAAAAATGGGTTTGACATGCAAATTTTCTGATCGAGGTGGTCATTTTGCAAGGGAAAGTAATTATTTTTATTTTATGAAAGAATTTCCTAGTGATAGTTGTTCAGTTTCGTTGACAGTTTCTGGTACGCTGTTGTGTATATTCTTTTTTAAACAATACGTTTTCGAAAAATAAGTTGCTGAATATAAATAGAACCTACTACTTTGTCATAGATATTTACCGAGGGAAAAAAGGTAACTTGTCATAGTATACCTGGCACATTTACATTAATAATTATAACAATCACAATGATAGAACTTGGTAAATATGAGTGTTTGTATGTTTGTTTCAGAGTCCCGAAGAACGTAGTGTCCTTATTCAAATCTTGGAGAGTACATACAGATTCACCTTGGGTTCTATTGCTGGTGGTAAGCAAATCTTTTTATGTATTTTTTAAATCTTTCTCGTCAAAAGTAATAGCAGTATAAAACATACAAACTATTTCAATTAGGTTCCTTCGTATTTTGAAAGTACTATGTGCTGTGATGACGCTTGACAATGACGCGATGACCGGCACATGCCGCAGAAATTGGTAGTTTGCACAAAACTCAATCTTAGGCTCGTATTTATAAACCGATCTCAAGATTGAGAGCAATTTTAAGTATGGATTTGACAGGTCGTTTTGTACTTAAATGACATTTCTGATACGAACTCAAACTCGCTGCCAGTCTCAAGTGCTGATTATCAATACGGGATTTAATTCCAGGCGCTTAGTGGGCTTAAGTCGCGCGCGGCAGCCTGCATACACAGCGACCAATGTATGTAGGAGGTTTTACCTTCGCATATCACTAAAATAACACTTTCTCCACAGCTGTGGGAGCATCAGCAGTATACCCCATCGACTTAGTAAAAACAAGGATGCAGAACCAACGCTCCGGCTCCTTCGTGGGAGAGATCGCGTACAGGAACTCCTGGGACTGCTTCAAGAAGGTCATCCGGCACGAAGGGTTCTTCGGGTTGTACAGAGGATTGGTACCGCAACTGATTGGAGTCGCTCCTGAGAAGGCTATCAAGTTAACGGTGGGTTGGTTATAAAATATAAAAGTGTTAAGTAAAGTCATTGGACTGCTTCAAGAAAGATACATGATCTCCTGGGACTGCTTAAAGAAAGATACAGGATCTCCTGGGAACACTTCTGGAATGGTACAGAACCTCCTGGTACGACTTCAAGAAAGGTACAGAATCTCCTTTGACTACTTCAAAAAAGGTACAGAAATTCCTGCGACTATTTCAAGAAAGGTACAGAAATTAATGAAAATGCTTCAAAAAGGTTCAAACACTCCTGGGACTGCTTCAAGAAGGTCATACGGCACGAAGGGTTCTTCGGGTTGTACAGAGAATTGGTGCCGCATCTGATTGGAGTCGCTCCTGAAAAGGCTATCAAGTTGACGGTGAGTTTCTTGAACATGGATGGGGTCTACCTCAAACGCATAAAGTCTTTTGAGTTACTGAATAACTTTTTTTCGAAAGACGCTAAAAAATGGGTACCCAACATTTTATTTAGTTGTTTTCAAAAGAAAATAAAAAATAGACTATTATGAAATTGACTTCTTCTATTTTTTTTTGTATATGTGTAACAATAACTCATGGCAATAACTTAAATTTTATGTTATATTATTTCAGATGAATGACTTAGTACGTGATAAAATGAGCGACTCAAAGGGAAATATTTCATTATATGGAGAAATTCTTGCTGGTGCATGCGTAAGTATTTTATTTTATTTGACAAAATTTATAAAAGATGAAATATCTTGGAGTCATTTATTTAGAATCATCTGAAAGGTTGACATTGCAATAGAGTTAAATAAAACATAATTTATCAGTTTTTACATTATTTCCCGCTCATTACATTAATATTATTGTAAAAGCCAGTAGAGAGAATGAAGTTGTTTGATGCATGACAATTTAAGCAATACAGTCCTATCTTATATGATATGCCCCTCAACACGTGGCAAAAATGGGTTGTATTAGCCTGTTAACGCTCTGCCTACCTTGCAATGGATATAGACGTAATTTAATTTCTTATTTATCGAACAACACGTAAAAAAAACATAATTACTATCCAATCTTAAATGTTTGCTACTTTCCCACAGGCCGGCGGCTCCCAAGTAGTGTTCACGAACCCACTAGAAATAGTCAAAATCCGTCTCCAAGTGGCGGGGGAGATAGCCGCCGGGAACAAAGTGCGCGCACTGACCGTGGTCAAGGAGCTCGGGCTCTTCGGATTGTACAAGGGGGCGAAGGCCTGCCTGCTCAGAGACGTGCCTTTCAGCGCCATCTACTTCCCCGCTTACGCTCATGTCAAGGTATGTAATGGGGCAATAAGTTTGATTTGTTAATTTTGGATTGTCGTGTGGGTTTCGTTCGTGTCGATCGACCCGATGAACTTGGTGTTAGAGTTATAATATCACCTTATAGGTCTCGGACATGATTTGTGTAACGACAACGACCTTGTGTTAAGGGACCGACGGTCTATATAATTATATTTTTATTTATCATTTATATTATCGGTTTTGTTTAGGTCCCAGTCGCATATTATGGAAGTATAGAAATTTTTTACAATATTTGAATTGATTAAACTACTTACAAGTTAACAGAGACTGTTCTGAATTATTCACTACAAACATGAGAAGTCAGACACAAACAAGTATTAGACAATAAAAAATCACTAAACATGTTTTTATTTATTTGCAGGCCAAATTCGCTGACGAGAATGGTTACAACCACCCTCTGACTTTACTAGCAGCCGGAGCGATCGCTGGTATACCCGCCGCGTCTCTAGTCACACCCGCTGACGTCATCAAGACACGACTACAGGTCAGTAGACACGACTACAGGTCAGTAGACACGACTACAGGTCAGTAGACACGACTGCAGGTCAGTAGACACGACTACAGGTTAGTGGACACGACTACAGGTCAGTAGACACGACTACAGGTCAGTAGACACGACTACAGGTTAGTGGACACGACTACAGGTCAGTAGACACGACTACAGGTCACTAGACACGACTACAGGTCAGTAACTCAGTAGACACGACTACACTTGGGTAGAGACGTTCATGCTTACGTAGACATGGCTACACTTACCAATCTTATGTTATCTATGGTTTATTCTTCTCTATTCTCCAGGTGGTAGCGCGGTCGGGGCAGACGACGTATAACGGTGTGTTCGACGCCACCAGGAAGATTTGGGCCGAGGAGGGCGGTCGGGCCTTCTGGAAGGGTGCTATGGGTATGTATTTTAACGCTATACTAGCCAGACTTCCATGTTAAAGTGAGAGCTATACATTGCAAACCACTACTCGGATGTGCAAAAGTTGATAGTTAGTAGGAGAAAACTATATACAGGGGGGGGCTGCGCGCCCCCCCCCCCCTTTCTTTTACAATATTAGCGTTAGAAAAAGAGGGTGATGCTATCCTAACCCGGCACACAAACTCTTAATTAATGAAATCAAATTGTTGTTTCCAGCGCGTGTGTTCCGTTCGTCCCCACAATTCGGTGTGACGCTGGTGACGTACGAAATCCTGCAACGTCTTTTCTACGTCGACTTCGGAGGATCGTGAGTATACCATCTCATCATTAGCCCGCATCAGTCCAATGCTGGACATAGGCCTCTCCCATGGCACGACACTCAACTCGGTCTTCAGCCATTCTCTTCCAATCCTTGCCTGCTTACTTACGAACATCATCGCCCCACCTAGTATATTTTCATAGGATCAATAAATATCAATAAAAGAAATTAGCCAATTCATGAAAGAATAATTGAATTGCACACAGCAGTGCAAATGGGCAAGCCGTTTGTCGGCTGCTTCGAAGTTCGTCTAAGTTACATCACGTAACCACTCAGCATCAGTTTCGTTTCGGTTTTCGCCTCATCATTCAAACGTAATTTTAGATTGTATATTTTCATAGTCATTATAGCTAACCAAGTCATTTTCTAAAGGTTTTATAAGTGGTTTTTGTTCCTAAGGAAAAGGTACTGAAAAATCAGTACTTCCGGCTTTAAAATGCACATAATACCATCAACCGTTTTCTTGCAGACGTCCGGCCGGATCCGAGCTCACCGTGTCGACCCCAATGGAGGAGACGGTGAAGAGACCGCATCACATCGGCGGGTACCAGGTGGCGATGCCGGTTCTAACCGGTTTGGAGACCAAGTTCGGCATCGCGCTGCCACGCTTCGCGCACGCCAAACCTGCACAGTAAACTGGTAATTTACAGGAGTGACCAATTGTACAGAGGGAAAACTTCATACAGCCGTTCTGTGGTATGTACACTTTTACCTGGTGTCATTCTTCTATCGTGTGGTTGATGACAGAGATGTTGCGGATACAGATTTTTTTACATCCACGGATGCGGATGCAGATTTTCAAAGTCTCACATCCGCGGATGCGGATGTTAAGATTTTTTAAAATTAATGTCGTAATAGCACAAACAGTCATTTTTTTAATGGTGCTTATTAAAAAAAAACATTTTTATGAGTACGTAAAGAAAAACATGTAGACATTTTGTTTCGTAAATTTATTTTTGTAGTCTTTTAATGCCTAATGGTCCTAAAACCTTTTCATGCTGCGAAATTCTGTGACATTGCTGCATGCATTGATTTTCTGGCGTTTCCTGACTCTCATCTTCACAACACTTATAATACACCCGATTCCGCATTGATTTCATGCGGATGCGGAAGTTTCGCATATGCAGATGCGGATAGGGATATTCGCAACATCCCAGGTTGATGATGCCACCTAACCGAACCCTGTAGTAGTGTGTTATTTCAGTGCGGTACTAGGAAGTTTTGTCTCTGTACTGTTATTTACTCTGATCGAACTATAGAACAAATTTTATATAAGCTCCTTCGAAATAGTGTGTTTTATTTATGAAAGGTTTCAGACACTGTTTAAATTATGTTCACTATTTCAGAAGGGTCTTATTAATGAGGCAGCAAACTATGGTACTAATGTAGCTCTGTTCAGATGTTAGTGCAGACAACATAATTATACGGTTTTAAGGTTAGCCTCTGCAATGATATTTAAATGTATTGGCTGAACGCATTTTCAAGCTCAGAAGGTTTTGAACGGTCATGAGTTCGTTTTTGCTGTAAAGACTTTGGCACAGGCTTCGGTGGTTTATTGAAAATAGCTACGAAAAAATAGCTGGTACGGATTTTTAAAAGACAAAATAATTATTAGTTAAAGACAAGTCTTCTGAGCTTATACAGCCCATCGCATTTTCTAGACTTATTCGAATCTAAACTTTTATTTTTGAAGGTATCTCTCGGTCTATCAATGATGGTGTAACTCATGATTGTGTAACTCAGCCTAGATAAACATTTTAACGACCAATGAATGAGTAATTTCTTACAAGTATCTGTAAAACTTGTCTACTAGTAAAATGTGATGGGTTTTCTACTCTTCTTTTTCTCACTGCCTTTCAAGTTTTCCAATGAATGTCATTTGAATTTGATTCCAATATCTTTGAGATTAAGTCACCTTTAAGGACATGTAAGGTATATTTAAAAAATAGAAACACGAGGCCTAGCCTCAAATAAAGCTGATAAAAATTAAAAATCAGCTATAATTATTTAAAAAATTAGCCAAATGAGAATTACTATGATATGATAAAATAAAAGTTATGCGATTAAAGGGTACTTGAATCAAACTTGAATAAAATTGGTATTTTTTGTGCGTGTGTTGCACAGCAGTGCAATGGCCAAGTCTTTCGTTGACTGTGTTATGTAAAGTTCGTTTCAGTTACGTCACGTAATAACCCCTCAGCATTTGTTACGCCTCATAATCATTATTTTTAGATTATTTTTGTAATTGTAAGCTTAATCAAAAAAAAAAGAAAATCACTGCAAGTTAAACTGTTATTGCTATTTGATTGTTATGTTTTTGTATGGTTTTATATTGTGAAGGTTTTATATGCAAGGCTTGATAATTATGTACGAGTTAAGTTTCTGGCATTCAGTTTTTCTAAGATCTGCAAAATTGAAAATTTGTAAAGCTCATTTGTTTTTTTTTTATCAGTTATACATATTTAATGAGCCATTGAAACGGCCCCATCCGAATCATGATATCATCAAATATAATGAGATATTTGTTTTGATATAATTTATATTGTACAAAACAAGTGTTACCTGACTAGCGAACTACTTTAATAATATCGAACTTATTTTAATATTCCATAAATAGGATGACTATTGTTATCCCCCTTCACCGAAATATTTAAATGATAGTTTTTAATAGCTTGGGTTTGTCCATAGTGAAAACTTAGATAAAAAGCTATGAAGCAATAAAATAAATTTTCTATACCTTACCATAAAACTTGGCACTTTTGTGTTTAGTGGCTTATATCTAATCAACTTTGTATATTAACATTAATTAAGTATTATCTATGCTTTTGGGAAGTCTAGTTTATTCCTACTTAAGCTTATCTACATTTTATTTTAAGCAATATCTTTATACTTAAATATTAATTTAACTGACTTCTTGTTGCACTTAACTTAGATTTAATAATTAATGTTTCGAACTTAATAGGAGTGAGTTTTTCATTGCTAAGCAATATTTTGGTTGTTAAACTGGGAGCAATATTTTTTCGGCTTTTTTGGAAGGACCGTAAAACCAGTTCATTTTAATTTTCAAAATACGAGGTTACGGTTCAATAATTTTCATGATTGTTGTCTTCTAAAACTTCGAAAATATGCTTAGAAATCTAGTGCAAAAGCAAGCATTTAATTTTGAGTTGTTAATCTTTATATACTTGCTATTTGTGAAAAAATCCTTCAACAGAGAAAAACGCCTATATATGGTGACTTTGTCCTACCATTTTCCATATCACATTTTGATCCTATACTATTTTCCTATCTACAAATTAAGCTTGCAAAATGTTCAAAAAACTATGGATGACCCAAAAAAACTGCACAATTGAAACTATACCTATCTTACTGTACAATTTAAAAATAAGTAATCTTGTTGTTTAACAACAATGTATAAAGTGAATAGGACTAAAGTGATACAGAACCGATGTGACTACTATATTTATTGATATTGTACATTTTTGTGTTATAAATAAATCGAATAAATTTGATATGAGGTATTTTATTTTATAACACATTTGCTCGTAAAGGGTCTCTTACTACACCAATTCCAATATTGTATTGTATCTTATTACGTACTTGAGCGTAATCGTAATGTAAAATGCACGAGTGCTGTAAAACACACGAGTTTTTTTTTTAATTAGGTAAAACGCACGGTTTATCGAACGGTACTTTTTAAAATCTTAGCAAAGAGTTTTTATGGCAGAAAAGTGGTCAACATTTTATAAATAAAATAAACTTTGGGAGATAAAGTATAATAAAATTAACATTTAATTCTTTGATTTAATTAATTTTTACAATAAATTACAACCATTTATCAGTAACAAAATAAAAAAAATATTAATTTAGTTTATTAGTAATACTGGCTGGTTTTTTGTGGTTTGCCTTAAAAAAAAGCGCTGCGCGATATATACTACGTAATCTGGGGTACGTTCAGAAACGCTCGATCGATCGAAATTTAACCTGTTTAAAAATTATATTGCCCGTTCAGAGACACCTGGCAGACGAAATTTCGACTAGGTTAATTTTTATCCGGCCCGTTCAGAGGCGCACCGGAAGTTAGGTTTTATCTGACAGCAGCTAAGGTGCACGTTCAGTGCGTCCCACTAGTATAAGATTCGATCGGTATAAATATCGAACTGGGTCGACTGAACGTACCCCTGTGGATGCGCGCGCATCGCTAATTTGTGAACGAGTAAAAATTATTCCTCGCTTTTTTTCTTTTCGCTGTATTGTTTTAATTTTTTAGCTATTTCCTCGCAAATATGTTATAAAACGTCGTACGACATACGTGCGGTTTGATAATTACAGCCTCTGCTTTCTTGTAGCCCTCGCCTACGGCTCGGGCTAGCAATATCGCCTCGGCTGTAACTATCAACGCACCACACTTGTATCGTAATGTACTATTACCACCCTGTATTCCGCTCCATGCGCGATATTTTCCCGCCGCCGTAATCATTCCCGTGGTAAAAAATAAATAAGAAAGTATATTAAAATACTTCTGGATAATGAAGCCGTAATAGGAATAAAACTAAACAGCATATTATTGATGGTGAGGTATTTTTTATTTCAAAATTATTCGTCACAGTGATGTTTAATAAAAAGGGCAAAAGATATTTCATTACACTTAGATATTAAAAAAAGAAGGAAGAAGAGTTATTCAGCAAATTCAAGCACGACCATCAAGAAAATGTACAACATATTTAAAACTGCCCCATCTGTAAAAATAAACTCTTGAAATAGTACATCATGTTTGTGACCATATTATATTATTTACATTATGTTAAAAATATAAATTTAATATTGTCAAGATTCAAATATGACTTCATTTTATCAAAAATTTAGCTGGTACCTAGTAATTTTATCGTACTTATAAATGTATGGATACTAACAAGTAAGTATTTTGGTTATTGCTATTTTCGATAAGATTGGTCAATAATAAAAAAAGCCAAGTATCCTACAATAATTTTTTCACCTATTCTTTTTATGGCGAAACAATTTTGTGATTCTATTGCACTAGTAGATGAAATATTCAAATAGATAATTCTTTTTTTATATCTTTGGTAGGTACTATGTGAGGACTAAGGGAGTCTGTGAATAATTTTCAAAGAGGTTGATTTTATAAAATATTATTATGTAAGAAATAGCCATGGTAAGAAATGTAAGAATAGAGGTTAAGTAACTGGTTGCTGTACCAAAAATTAAAGCACCAACCAGATTTTGATTTGCTGTTGCTTATTTTTTAATGCAACATCCAGATTATAGCATGTGGTTTTAAAAGGCATTCCGTTGCGCGACGAAGCAATGATCTCTTGGTTATATTACATTGAGCATCTAAGATATGATATACAAGTATAATAAATATTTAGAACTAAGAAAACCATTGGCAGTGCAATATATTGCTATTGATTCACATAGAATCCAAAATAGGGACCTTTTCATAAACTGTATGGCTGGCCAAAAAAGGTCCCAACTGCCAAAAATATGAAGTTTAGCCAATAACTGCTGGATAATTTTTTCTTGCTATGGTGGTAGAACCGATTCTGGCCATCCACACAAACTATTTAATTATAATTATTACAACTTGCTAATATAAAAATTGGCTCAAAATATTTCAGGCACATCTATGTACTATGTATAAAAATGGATAATATTATTTATTTAATATGCTATCATAAGTTTTATTTCAATTAGGGCACTTGTCATAATTTTAGTCTATAGAAGATGTATAGTGAATCAACTTCTATATTAGCAATAATTAATTATGTTTCTACTAATTTAATATCCTCTAGCTGGCTTCTAGGTACTCATGAAAAGAACCCTAAATCGTAGAGTAAGTCTATTATAGCTTAGTTAAATTAAATACTTAAAAAATGTGCTAGCTTTTAAAATGAATTGTGTCCAAATATTTTTAGTAGAATACAGATTATAGGTAGGTATTCAAAACAAAACCCAAGCAAAAATAACACTGGGATATATTCCCAGACAAAAGTTACAATACAAAGGGAACTAAGTAAGTAAAATGTAAAATACTCCAACAAGTAGGGCATAGAAGAAGGTAAAAAAGGACACAACTCACCAAAAATAATTAAACTACTTATGATGTAAACAATTCCTTTGTCTTCTGATTGAGGTAGGTAGAGAGCATAATTTCAAGCACAAATTTCCTTGTTACGCATGCCGCAGCGACATCCATCTTCGAAATGATAATGAATGACATAAAAAAAAAATATTCACCGCCTCTCAAGGGAATTGTTTACTTCTAAAATAAACACACCTAACAATAAACTGCTAGACTTCACCGAAATTCGTGTGATTTGTTTCTTTCGCGTGTTTCTGGGCTTCCACTTGGCCGGTGAGGAACTTGTTACAGATCATACATTTGAGTGTGAATTTGTTGAGATCCGTGAATTGGCGGGAAGATTTGGCCTCTTTAGCTAATTGCTCAGCTTCATTATAAATGGTCATGTCTTCTGTCGGGAATATTGTTTGGATTCCACCCTGAAAAATACAAAAATCAGTCCATTAGTTTCTGTATATTATCTTATGTATAGAGGCACAGGATAACTAGCTTAACATAGATATTATATCTATCCACTCTAAACTACATTAATGTTGAAATCATGTCAATGTATAAAGATTGCATAATAACTGTTTTAGTTTCTGATCTACCTTATCTAAAATTATGTAACTATAGGTCAATAGTTACAAATCAATCAAATTGTAGTTATAATTAAATTAAAATTAAAATATACTTTAACTTATTTGAAAATACTTTTAATATAATTTAGTTTAGTGGCCCATAGATAAGCTCTTGGAACTTTTTAAGAATAAGAAAAACTTAAACTCACATCTGCCTGCTCCAAATACAAGGGATCATAATGGACTCCATCAAACAGCAGGAAGACTCTTTGCCCATAGTTTTTGTCTTCTCCAAACCTATTTATGATTGCATTAAGTGTGTCCACTACTGCCATCTCAAGCCCATAAAATCTTGATAGGATTGCCACCTAAAAATGAGAAATAAAACATTATCATAAAGTTTGTTTTAAGGAGATCTTCAAATTAAAGTCAACGTTTGCCATTCTGTAAGTAAACTAATCAAAATTATTTATTAATCTTAGTAATTATTTTTAGTCATTTCAGTTGTGTTATCATTTTTAACTAGCCATTGTATAAGTTTATAAAACTAATCAGACATTAAATCTAAAGAAAAAAAGAACAGAATTTTTAAAATAAAATGAATTCCCTGGTTAAATAAAAACTGGGATAGCTCAGTTGGTAGACCAATGGAGTGTATACCAAGGATGCGGGGGCAAATCTGACATAATTCAACATTCTTCTTTTCAAAGGATGATGGGCGTATTGCACCCAGCTCCAATTGTCATTTCACTAGCTGGTCCTAAAACACATGATTAAAATGAGCATTTTTTATTATGACGGTAAAAAAAATCTCCGATGGATCCTGAGATATTGAGAGAACTCTCATTTCATACAAATTGCTAGCAACGGAAGGTCAAGTTAGAGTGGTTTTTGACCTCCACTAATGAAACTGGTGTGGGTCGAAAGAACTGACAAAACTGAGTATATTTAGTAAAAACACAGAAAAATTTGTCCCGGTGGTCATCAGAAAAAAAATTATTTTTGGGTGATTTTTTTCCTCCACTAATGAAACTGGTGTAGGTCGAAAGTACGGACAAAACTGAGTATATTTGTTAAGGCACTGAAAAATTCGTCCCGGGGGTTTCAAAATATTTTAAAGTGAAATTCAAAAATGTATGGGCGGTGTACCTAATAGAAGACCTCCAGCACTGAGACTAATATTGTTTTGATTCTAACCCAATAGGATAACTCTGTACCAAAGCTCATCAAAATCTGACCCGGGAGTTTCAAAATATTTTAATGTGAAATTCAAAAATGTATGGGCGGTGTACCTAATATAAGACCTCCAGCACTGAGACTACTATTGTTTTGATGCTAACCCAATAGGATAACTCTGTACCAAAGCTCATCAAAATCTGACCCGGGAGTTTCAAAATATTTTAATGTGAAATTCAAAAATGTATGGGCGTTGTAACTAATATACGACCTCCATCACTGAGACTACTATTGTTTTGATGCTTACCCAATAGGATAGCTCTGTACCAAAGCTCATAAAATCTGACCCGGGAGTTTCAAAATATTTTGAAGAGAAATTCAAAATGTATGGGCGGTGTTCTTAATATAAAACCTCCAGCACTGAGACTACTATTGTTTTGATGCTAACCTAATAGGATAACTCTGTACCAAAGCTCATCAAAATCTGACCCGGGAGTTTCAAAATATTTTAATGTGAAATTAAAAATGTATGGGCGGTGTTCTTAATATAGAACCTCCAGCACTGAGACTACTATTGTTTTGATGCTAACCCAATAGGATAACTCTGTACCAAAGCTCATCAAAATCTGACCCGGGAGTTTCAAAATATTTTAATGTGAAATTCAAAAATGTATGGGCGACGTAACTAATATACGACCTCCATCACTGAGACTACTATTGTTTGATGCTTACCCAATAGGATAGCTCTGTACCAAAGCTCATAAAATCTGACCCGGGAGTTTCAAAATATTTTGAAGAGAAATTCAAAATGTATGGGCGGTGTTCTTAATATAAAACCTCCAGCACTGAGACTACTATTGTTTTGATGCTTACCCAATAGGATAACTCTGTACCAAAGCTCATCAAAATCTGACCCGGGAGTTTCAAAATATTTTAATGTAAAAATAATAATGAAATAAATTGTCAGCGCATCATGAGTTGTCAGTGGGGGACGAGTTGTCAGTGCAGGGATGAGTTGTTAGTGCGGGGATAAGTTGTCAGTGCGGGCTGAGAGGACAACTCATCCCCGCAATGACAACTCATCCCCGCACTGACAACTCATCCCCGCACTGACAACTCATTCCCACACTGAAAACTCATCCCACACTGACAACTCATTCCCCACTGACAACTCATGATGCGCTGACAATTTATTTCATTATTATTTTTACATTTAAATATTTTGAAACTCCCGGGTCAGATTTTGATGAGCTTTGATACAGAGTTATCCTATTGGGTTAGCATCAAAACAATAGTAGTCTCAGTGCTGGAGGTTTTATATTAAGAACACCGCCCATACATTTTGAATTTCTCTTCAAAGTATTTTGAAACTCCCGGGTCAGATTTTATGAGCTTTGGTACAGAGCTATCCTATTGGGTAAGCATCAAAACAATAGTAGTCTCAGTGCTGGAGGTTCTATATTAAGAACACCGCCCATACATTCTTGAATTTCACTTCAAAATATTTTGAAACTCCCGGGTCAGATTTTGATGAGCTTTGGTACAGAGCTATCCTATTGGGTAAGCATCAAAACAATAAGTCTCAGTGATGGAGGTTCTATATTAAGAACACCGCCCATACATTTTTGAATTTCACTTCAAAATATTTTGAAACTCCCGGGTCAGATTTTGATGAGCTTTGGTACAGAGCTATCCTATTGGGTAAGCATCAAAACAATAGAAGTCTCAGTGATGGAGGTTCTATATTAAGAACACCGCCCATACATTTTTGAATTTCACTTCAAAATATTTTGAAACTCCCGGGTCAGATTTTGATGAGCTTTGGTACAGAGCTATCCTATTGGGTTAGCATCAAAACAATATTAGTCTCAGTGCTGGAGGTCTTCTTTTAGGTACACCGCCCATACATTTTTGAATTTCACTTTAAAATATTTTGAAACCCCCGGGACGAATTTTTCAGTGCCTTAACAAATATACTCAGTTTTGTCCATACTTTCGACCTACACCAGTTTTATTAGTGGAGGAAAAAAATCACCCAAAAATATTTTTTTTTCTGATGACCACCGGGACGAATTTTTCTGTGTTTTAACTAAATATACTCAGTTTTGTCAGTTCTTTCGACTTACACCAGTTTCATTAGTGGAGGTCAAAAACCACTCTAACTTGACCTTCCGTTGCTAGCAATTTGTATGAAATGGGAGCTCTCTCAAGTATATCGAAAATTAATAGTCAGATTTTGATGCGCATTGGCACAGAGGTACCCTCCTGTGTTAGCATCAAAACAATAGTAGTCTCAGTGCTGAAGCTCCTGGGTGCACAGTCCATACATCTTTGCCCATCATCCTTTTAGTATCATTTTACATATGATTATTCTAATAATTTATTACCTCAATAGCACCTCCCCAAGAAGTGGGCTGTTGAATCCACGCACAGTACTCCGTGTTGGGTCGCCCCAGCACCCCCTCGTTGTAAGTTTCATGATCGCTAGCAACCTCCATCGCTATGATCTGACGCATCAGAGTATGAACTGATGTGTCTATTTGGCCGTTTAGTACAAAACCTGGGGAAAGAGGTTTTTAATCAGAATTCATTTGTTAGAATCCTATTTATTGGTCAAATTGCGGAGACAGGAGTCCCATAACCTATCAGTTGATACTTATGCAATAATATTTATTGAATAGGTATCTGTAGCTATAAATATTCTATATAAATTGATTGATACAGTTCATTTTGTAACCTAAATAATTATCATACATAACATAGTAAATCATGTTGTGTTTGATGGAAGTAGTTATGCTACTGACTTAATAATAAACTTTGCTTATCATTATGGAAATAACTGAGATGAAGAAACATTGAACATAAACAATATTGAACTTTGTTGTGTAATCAAGATATTGAAGTTTGAACCATCTCACAAACCAAGACAATGGATGTGTAATATTGATCTATGAATAGAGTGCATGAAGTGCGCAATTACAGTAGATGTTTACCTATACTTGTGAAGAGGCAGGAGTTGTCAGAAGGGACCACTTTCTTCATAAGTATACCAGGTCTACAAGGTCCTATAGTCTCGTGTGTCACTATGCTGCCGTTTTCAACGGGTTCCTTAAGTTTTTCCACAGGTTTAATATTTCCAGGGCCAGGCTGAACCTTCTCTTCCACTATGAGCGTCTCTCCCGTCTTCAAACCAATATCAGGAAGTGTCTTGTCATCGTCACTAATATCTAAAGGTTTGGGAGGGAAGCCGGACAGTACATGTAGCTTGTCGAACCCCACATCAGCGATACTACACAAAAATGCCTTCAGCTCGCCCACAGTACTCTCAGAAGTCAGGTCTTTCAATACTTGCTGACCATTCTTACTTTTCACTTTGAACGCCCAAGAAGCCATTTCTAGAACGAATCTACTTGCCAAAACTAGTTTGTAATAAGATAAAGATACTTTTCGGAAATAATTTATTTAATTCAGGTCAAAAAGACACAAAAGAAAGAAATAAATAAGAGACCGATCTCCATACAACCGTTTTTGTTCGAGTTGAGTCCCATTTTATGGCAACCTACATCTGACAGCTGTCACAGCTAGTGAGGGGCAAAATCTTGGTAGAAAAATCATCGATATCGATATTAGTGATGTGCAAATAGAATGTCGATATAGATTTTTTAGGTCCATCGCGTCGCGTTAAATATATTCATAAGATTTAAATTGATTTAAGTGAAAGAAAAAATCAAGAGTGTAAGAAAAGCTTTATTCATATATTATAAAAAAGAACAATCACAATTATGCGACTAGTATTTAGAAACTAAACATGCTTATCTATTGCATATTTATTTGCTATCATGCTTATATATTTACTATACAACAATCCGTTCAGTCGCATTATGTCCCTTTCGCAAAATGTCTCAGTAACAAAACTTCTTACTTTTTTCAATTGGCAAATTTACTAAGTCGTCCTTGCCAATAACCTTAATCCATTCCTTGCATCTGGAAACAAAAATAAAAATAGTTTATTGCTGTTTTAAATGCTCATGTGTATCTGTAACTTTGTTGCTCACTTTGTTTGCTGGAGGGTGTCCTGTCATGTCGTAAAACTTTTATACTCTTGGGACTTATCTTACACAGATTATATGCGGTCCATCTAATGCTAGCACTTCTTATTCAGCTATCTATACAAATGTAGTCCTAACTTTTGTGCAATATTACTTGACATTGGTGAAATTGCAACATTTCTTTAAATGGGACAGCGTGTAGTAGTGATCAAAATATAAATGCTAGTCATTGTTTTGCAACTTGGTCTTACCTGTTTTCATTGATAGGTAACCTTATAAACTGCAAGGGCTTATGAGCATGCCGCTCTTTTAAGCCACAAATTTCACAGGTTCTATGCCTTTCTGTATTTATCTTTAAAGACAAAATACTACAAAGAGTCACTTCCTCAATAACTGCAATGAATATGTGAATATCAACACAAATATTCTTGAAGAATCACTGTCTCACAAACGTAAACAAAGAATCAGTATCTCACAACGTAAAGAGTCACTTTCTCACAATAAACGCGAAGGTCTGTGGTGGCGGAGGAGTAAAGCTACGACTTTACGCTAATATTTGTTAAAATCATTCCAAATCCACAAAAGAAACAATGAATTTCACAACCGCCAAAAACAAAAATCGCCATGACGCCATGACAAAATGCAGTGTTGCCAATATTCATACAAAGTTACTACCAACTCCTAATTGTATCCATGATATTGTATGAAGCTGAATAGCAAAAATAATAACTTTTCAACTTTTATTTCTTACATGTATCACTTCAAGCATGGAGCTATCTCTATATAGAAATGTCATAAATTTTTTTCTATGAAGATTCCTACCACTGTTGCGTTGCGATTGCGAGGGCTTTGACTTTGATTGAACAAATGTCAAAGTCAATGTGACGTTGTGGAGTGGGGTTGCCATCTCTTTGAAATAATAGAGTATGTATTTTTGGTTTTAAACCGGTATTTAAAGAAACCGGTTATGTTATGGCGGTTTTATTCTATTAATGACTGCATTCTGCCTGCAGTTTCAATTCCACTCGCATGAGTTGAACTGCGTGAATCCTATGTTGCATTATAGGTGCAGTTGCAAAAAATATAGGTACCATAATATGACACTTTTTTTACCTCCACTTTTTTATTTCTCGTTTTGTTCGTGTCGTTTGAGAAACATTTTCTTTAAATTTTTTAATACGATTATGAATGTAGGTGTACCTATTTATTTACAGGTAAGTGTTGTCAATGGGGGTTTTTTATTTGCTCGTTCGAGAGAAAATTTTGCAGTTCCGAATAGATGGCGTTGTACGCGGCTAAAATTTTGACCACTTATGGACACGTTGTTTTGACGTTATCGTTTTTACGTAATGTGACAAATAAGTTTTAGTGTAAAATTTACAGTTTAGAAGGCTTTCGTAGTGCTGATTTATATTTAATAATGAACAACAGAAAAATAAAATACAGGCTTTCGGAAATGTAAAAAGATTGATTTTGGCCAAAAAAAGAAACAATTTAAATAGTCAATTGGACAGTTCCGTGCAAAGAAACTTTTTTTAGCCGATTTCAGCGCCCTCTGCAGGAACTCACAAGTATCGTGCAAAAAACCCCCATTCAGGAATTTAAGTCTTTTATTGGAATTTCATGGTGACTCCGTAAGATCGAATCCACTATCTCTGCTAATGGGATCATAGAGGCAGACCATGTGACCATGGATAAATAAGTCAGTAAAAAGTATTGGGCAAGAGGTTGACACGGGTTGACTACATTGACACACATTCGTGAAAATGAATCATCTTAGATAGGCTGAAATAGTATATTATGCAACAAGGGAATAAAACAGTGTCTAACGTCACGGGCAGCATATTGAATCCTGAGCCGCTCGGAAATATGACAAGAATCCTGAATGTAGCGAGGGATTCAAGCCTGCCCAAAACAAAGACACTCAAAAAATTGATGACGTCATAGCTACATTTTGAACCTACGCCATGGCGGCAGACCAACACCATCCGATGCGCATAAGTGGTCTACATGCTCCAAACACGGAATCTGCCATGGTTTATTCAACCCGTGTCCCCTCTTATAGGTAGGTACCTACTATAAGTTAGCAATTCAAGCTTTTTGACTGTTTTGACTGATGTAATAATTGGGGTTGTTTCTTTTATTTTACTTGATTAAAACGATACTGAAATTTCAGAATATTTTTATTATAAAATGATGGTAACATCATCACTACGTATAAATATTTTTCTTGTCTATTTTACAAACGCTATTATCCTATGTTTTATTTTTGGCACAGTTAATTAATACACACATACGATAGTATATTGAGGATTAAATTTCGTTTTCCTTGGCCTAATGAAAAATAAATCAATAACTTAGTAACAAAATGCTCGAAGGAAAATTCTTTATGAACTTAATATTCTCTATATTAAGATATGAACATTAATGAACACTATAGTTTTGTAAGTTAAGATCATCCTATTATTGACTATTACTTAAGAATTATGATGTAATTTGGAATTGATATGAATCTGACTAATCATTTCTTACATAATTATAGTGATGTCAAAACCTTAATATTAAATATTGTCTCATTTAGCTTATTATAAAAGCTTTAATTAAACCGCATTATTATTATTTATTTTTTAATGGATTTATGGAAATTACTCTTTGGATGTATACCTTCAGCATTGTATTGTGTAGGTAGACGTAATTTCTTATGTTTTTAAATACAAATTATGACAAACTGCTTATTCTTAAGTACGCATTGTACCTACTATGGCCTTTTTACATATTCTATCAAAGTAACATTAATTCTTACTAAACAGTTACGTAGAAACTATAAAAAAGTCTATTATGTTTAAAAATGTACTAGCATAAGTATGGCACGAATAATTATCATGTCTTTGGTAATCGAACTTAAAACTAGCTGAATATTTCAATTATTGATTACATTGGCTTTTTTATCATTATTATTTGCTGTAACCTCTACAAAGAATTAAGTAATTCAAAACCTACACTATAACTAGGAGTATTTACAGATTCATTCAGTCATAATAAAATAAGTTTGAACATCTTTTCAAAATGACCTTTCAAGCATTACCCTTACATATTTTAATTCTAATTTATGCTTGGCTTGAATACTTAACAACCAATTTTTCCGTCGTTAATAAAGTCGTAGAACACAAAATATTCGCTAGATTGTACTTACATTGCGAATTTTTCGACTCTGACGTACACTTCCATCTATTTCTAACTTGAGAACTACGACCATGAAAAACACCCATGAAACGAGAACAGAGTTGCCACCTTGTTTGCCACATAAAAAAATACATTAACATTGTTAAAAATTATAGGAAAGAAAATTATAGCAGAGCAATTATACAAGGCAAAAATTTTGATATTTCTGTATATTTCGTATATTTTTACACTATTTTAAATATCAGTTACTTTTTGGTAAAAAAATGGCAACTCTGTTCTCGTTTCAATGGGTGTTTTTCATGGTCGTAGTTCTCAAGTTAGAAATAGATGGAAGTGTACGTCAGAGTCGAAAAATTCGCAATGTAAGTACAATCTAGCGAATATTTTGTGTTCTACGACTTTATTAACGACGGAAAAATTGGTGTTAAGTATTCAAGCCAAGCATAAATTAGAATTAAAATATGTAAGGGTAATGCTTGAAAGGTCATTTTGAAAAGATGTTCAAACTTATTTTATTATGACTGAATGAAACTGTAAATACTCCTAGTTATAGTGTAGGTTTTGAATTACTTAATTCTTTGTAGAGGTTACAGCAAATAATAATGATAAAAAAGCCAATGAAATCAATAATTGAAAATATTCAGCTAGTTTTAAGTTCGATTACCAAAGACATGATAATTATTCGTGCCATACTTATGCTAGTACATTTTTTAAACATAATAGACTTTTTTATAGTTTCTACGTAACTGTTTAGTAAGAATTAATGTTACTTTGATAGAATATGTAAAAAGGCCATAGTAGGTACAATGCGTACTAAGAAATAAGCAGTTTGTCATAATTTGTATTTAAAAACATAAGAAATACGTCTACCTACACAATACAATGCTGAAGGTAACATCCAAAGAGTAATTTCCATAAATCCATTAAAAAATAAATAATAATAATGCGGTTTAATTAAAGGCTTTTATAATAAGCTAAATGAGACAATATTTAATATTAAGGTTTTGACATCACTATAATTATGTAAGAAATGATTAGTCAGATTCATATCAATTCCAAATTACATCATAATTCTTAAGTAAATAGTCAATAATAGGATGATCTTAACTTACAAAACTATAGTGTTCATTAATGTTCATATCTTAATATAGAGAATATTAAGTTCATAAAGAATTTTCCTTCGAGCATTTTGTTACTAAGTTATTGATTTATTTTTCATTAGGCCAAGGAAAACGAAATTTAATCCTCAATATACTATCGTATGTGTGTATTAATTAACTGTGCCAAAAATAAAACATAGGATAATAGCGTTTTGTAAAATAGACAAGAAAAATATTTATACGTAGTGATGATGTTACCATCATTTTATAATAAAAATATTCTGAAATTTCAGTATCGTTTTAATCAAGTAAAATAAAAGAAACAACCCCAATTATTACATCAGTCAAAAACAGTCAAAAAGCTGAATTGCTAACTTATAGTAGGTACCTACCTATAAGAGGGGACACGGGTTGAATAAACCATGGCAGATTCCGTGTTTGGAGCATGTAGACCACTTATGCGCATCGGATGGTGTTGGTCTGCCGCCATGGCGTAGGTTCAAAATGTAGCTATGACGTCATCAATTTTTTGAGTGTCTTTGTTTTGGGCAGGCTTGAATCCCTCGCTACATTCAGGATTCTTGTCATATTTCCCGAGCGGCTCAGGATTCAATATGCTGCCCGTGACGTTAGACACTGTTTTATTCCCTTGTTGCATAATATACTATTTCAGCCTATTCTAAGATGATTCATTTTCACGAATGTGTGTCAATGTAGTCAACCCGTGTCACCTCTTGCCCAATACTTTTTACTGACTTATTTATCCATGGTCACATGGTCTGCCTCTATGATCCATTAGCAGAGATAGTGGATTCGATTCTTACGGAGTCACCATGAAATTCCAATAAAAGACTTAAATTCCTGAATGGGGGTTTTTTGCACGATACTTGTGAGTTCCTGCAGAGGGCGCTGAAATCGCTAAAAAAAGTTTCTTTGCACGGAACTGTCAATTGACTATTTAAATTGTTTCTTTTTTTGGCAAAATCAATCTTTATACATTTCCGAAAGCTGTATTTTATTTATCTGTTGTTCATTATTAAATATAAATCAGCACTACGAAAGCCTTCTAAACTGTAAATTTTACACTAAAACTTATTTGTCACATTACGTAAAACGAAAACGTCAAAACAACGTGTCATAAGTGGTCAAAATTTTAGCCGCGTACAACGCCATCTATTTCGGAACTGAAAATTTTCTCTCGAACGAGCAAATTAAAAACCCC
>JARACY010003469.1:0-33016 GCA_029255725.1 Scrobipalpa atriplicella
TTTCTTCATTATTATTACTATTAATATTAATTTCACTACGTTTGAGTGATTTGATAGATGAAGAATCTTTTCTGTAGTTTATAGGTTCACAAAAAACATTCATTTGTATCTTTGATTCAGTTTTTATAGTATTTTGAAGCATTTGGTCAGAGACTTCATTTTCAGAAGTATATTGTACATCATTATGTACATCATTCTTTGACTTTTTAATTGAAAGATTTGCAGCGTGTAATTCTGAAGATTTAGTCTGTATTATATCAGCATCACTTACTATGTCGTCTATATAAATAGTGACTGATTCCGGTTTAAATGACACTTTTGATGTGCTTGAAATCAAATCAGGTGTTTTAGCAATTTTGGCCACGGTTTTTACACCTTCTTTAACATCATTAGCATGATTTATTTTTAGTGTTGCTACAGAAATATCAGAGATTCCAATTTCAGTTTCAGTATCATCCTTTTCTTTATTTTTTTCGTCTGTTAATGATTTAGTATCAAGTTTAAAAGAAACAGATTTTTTTATGTCATCTGGTAATAAAGATACTTCACTATTTGCTTTGAGGTTTTCTTTATCGATAGTGCATAAAGTGACTTTAGAGTTAGAACTTTTATCGTCTACAGGATTAATTATCAGAACTTCGTATTCAGATCTTTCATTCAATTCAGTTTTAGATATCACTTTTGAAGTAGTCGCTTTGTCGAGCATATTATTTCTTGAAACTTTATTAGGGTTATAAATTGCACCAAGAAAATTATTGTAGGTACCTGCACTGCTAAGACTAATATTTTCTTCGTTACTCTTCTCTATGTCAGATTTCAATCTTAAAACGGACTTTTCCTTTTTAGGTTCTCGATTGCTTTCAAGCATTTGCTCCTGTTTAGATAAATCTTCATTCACAACAGTTTTAGATGTAATAATAATGTTTTCAGATGTTATTTTAGTAACATCATCATTTATAGCACAAACAGTGTCTAGAGGAATATATGAAGTAGAACTAGCCTTATTTGCCTTTAAAACATTGACTTTACTACATGACTTGCTTACATTGAGTAAACTATCAGATGAAAACCATTTAAGTCCTGTACCATATTTTATATGTTTCGTATCTATAATTTTACGAGCTTTATCTTTGTTCTGTTCTTTGGAAAATATTAGAGATATGCCTTCGGCGTTTTTAGAGAATCTTCTGTCTTGTTTAGAGTACTTGCTGAGTTGGTTTTTGCTCTCAATGTCCAGAAGAGGGGGTGCGACTTGGACGCTTACTGAGTTTGTGCTGTATAGTCCCTGAATTCTATCTTCAATTCGAGCCTCTGAAACATATACAACGTGTAACAGAAAGGGTATATGCATCGTGAAACGTGTGAATCTACCCATGAAACTGAACAGCTTTCCCTAAGGAGCATTGGTCGAATAAGGAAAAAAAATTTAGGCTTCCATACAAAATACATCAGCTGATAACGCATTTGGTATGGGAAGCTAATTTTTTTTTTCGTATTTCAACCTATGCTCCTTAAGGAAAGTTGTTCAGTTTCATGGGTAGATTCACACATTTCACGATGCATATACCCTTTATGTTACATGTTGTATTTGAGTTACATATTTTGTTAAAACTTCCTTGGTTTTGGGGATGTTTGAAAAATACCTTATTTTCCGGTATCAGCTCTATTCAACCCAATATTGTGTCGTCAGAGCAGACAAAAGGGTAAATACCACTGATTAGAGAAAGTCGCTGCCGCTCCCTAATAGATAGGCTGTCATTCTGATTTTGTATGAAAAACTGTGAAAACCGCTGTCGCCAGTCGCACACATTCAAAGAAATACGTTGTATTTTCACTACACAAAAACGCTCGATGCTATTGGTTGCCCACAAATAGTTGAATAATATATCTATTCCACGTATTCTCTAGCGATAGACAAAGATAGAATAATAATCAATAATAATGTTGCCAACAAGAACATATTTTGCACAATTTTCGGGCTAACTTTTGTTTGAATGAAGCTCATCATTTTGCCCAATAAAAATAAGGGTAAGCACGCACTGCGATTTTTATTTGCAAAATCTGTGATGTATGATGTTGTATGAAGGTGCACGCACTTCGGTAAAAAATCGCGCGAGATTCCAAATACAAATGCGCGAATATTTCCGCGCCAGCGGCTTTTTTCCCGCGGGCAAAAACGCCTTGCGTGTTTACTCTTAGACATTTGACAGTTTTGACTTTTGTAATTTTTTGACATTTGACATTGAAATTTTTTTGACATTTGACATTTTTACGTTTGACATTTTTGACTTTTGACATTTGTCATTTTTTACTCGTAAAATTTCACTTTCACCAATTTTTCATAACGCGCCTAAAGAAGTATAACTTACATTGTAAATTGTATTTGGAATCTCGCGAATATATTTTCCGTAAGTGCGTGCACCTTCATACAACTCTATACATCACATATTTTGGCGATTTTTTTCGCGCGATAAAATGTCGCAGTGCGAGCTTACCCTTATCAATTTACAAATTTGATTGGCAACCCAGACCAGGGATGTGGTAAAATTCTGTAAGTTATCGATAAAAGTCGTTCGTTTTACGAACACAAAAGTTAACAAGGATTTGATTAGAGCTATGTTTTTTGGGTTTAAAGATTTTGGGCTAAATTATTTTAGATGATAATTTTATTTCTGTATAGATAGTGTTAAAGTATTAGACTGATAACAACATATGATGATGAGTGGCACGCAGCTGATAGTTATAATAGTAAAGACAAGTTCCTATTTATTTTGGTGGTGTCAGCGGCCGGAGTCAATTTGTATGGGAGGGCCATTTTTTTTTTTCATATTTCGACCTATGTTCCTTGGGGAAAGTTGTTCAGGTTGATGACAGAAATCCACCCTTAAAATATTTGTACTTAATTTAAAAAGACCTTATATAAGTGTACTATATTATTTTGTGTCAGGAGTGAAAGAGTGCAAAAATCCCAGCCCGCGCGAGTGAGCGAAAGAGTCGAAAAGGTGTAGATGCACTTAGGAAAGTTGTTCACTTTCATGGGTACGTTCAACTCTTAAAATTTGATCAGCAATGTTTACACTAAAAAGTTTCACTAGTTCGGACAACCGGACTTGCAATTGCAACCGAACTACTGACACTAGAGGCCAATTCGATAATACTGTAGCAGTAAGTAATATACTCGTATTAACTAATCTAAGAGCATTATAGTGGGACACATAATGGCTGCATAAAAAGAAGAATATTGAAATAAAACTTCAGTTTGATGACATTGTTTTTCGCAATTTCCCACCAGTAATTTTTATTTTGTTTTGCCGCTTTTGTTAAGGCAAAGGTGAGTGACGGTACAGCCTAGTACTTGGCCCTAGTGGATGGTCCATACAAAAGACCACATGGAAATCTATAAAAAAAACTAAATACCAAATTAACAACAAAATAAGGAAATAATGTTGTATGAAATTCCATTTTTTCCGTGTTTTTGAATCATTATTTCCTTATTTTGTTGTTAAGTTGGTTTTATTGGGTTGGTATCCGTCAATATGGCACTTCGCGTATTGTTTTTTCTTACGTGCATGTTTGAGAAAAATAGTATTGTATAGGTACTTAGTCCAGGCCAAAGTCTTATACATATCAGGAAGTCGCAGACAAATGTTAGCAATAAGAATGATCGTTGTTTTTTTAGGAATTAGTAGTACACTTATTAGTACACTTCCCGCTAAATGAATGTAAGACTTCCCGCTAAACGAACATCGATATCGATAAATTCAATTGATTGATCATTGAACAACACTAGTGATATATCAAAATCATTTTGCGTTTAAACCAACAATTTCTTGAAAAAAGTAGTGTTTGTGACTATCCGATGGTAGAAAATTCTGTCTTTTTTCAAGGTACTTGTTTTATAATTTTTCAGACAAGTAATTATTGTACAATGTGGATTTATTTCGAAAAATATTACTAAGCGGCGCATTGAGAAGAAATTGGGCAAGACTGACGTAAGATTCCAAGCGCTTGACGGATATAGGTACTGAGTACCTAACAGTGGCACGCGTCAAAAGCTCACATCGCCCTTCTATCGGGGAGCGCTAGCTCCATTTACTCTTCTGTGGTAAATACAGTGAAAGGACATCAGAATACTTCTATTTCCATCCATCCTGTTTATCATGGTGTGAATGGAAAATAGTTTATACTACACCTATTCGGAAAGTATATTAGTTCTTACTTGAAAAAAGGGAAGAAAGTACGTAAATCCAAGCGAACGAATATGCGGGCGGCAAAAATATATGGGATTTACTTTCTCCCCTAGGGGAGAAAGTATTTTGTCCCCTCCTTTATTTTCTTTTAAAATTCATAATTCAAAACTAGAAACAGGCGGATGCCAAAACAGAAAAAGTTTGTATCTCGAAGCCCACAAAATGATACTGGCCACTTACATTTTTGGCAGTATGTGCTTAGCTTCATTTGCCTCTTTTATATTTTTAAGTAAAAAATATGGTAAAATCAACATGTCCGCGCGAATTCTTTTTCGTTCTTTGATTTATTTGACTTATTCAATGTAAATAAGGTTTTTAGTGTTTTCGATGTAATGTGTAATTGTATTTATTATGTATTTTGTTTGTTTGTGTTCTGTTCGAATGGATGATGACACTTCAAATGTTCTTAAGATATCTTCTCATGTAAGTGATATCATTCTTTATTTAACAAGGATTTTTAATTATATTTTCCTCATAGGTGTAGTATAAAGCACTATGTATAACTCGGAAGAAAATGGAAAGAAATCGGTCATGTTCTCCACTCGTTAAACAATGTACTATTTCAACAGAGATCTATGTTCAACAAATAGGTTATGAGTTTGGTTTATTGCACTATTCAGCTACTTCACAATAGGTTGCCTCCATGGTCTAACGGTCTGGAGGTCCCAGGTTTGATTCCCGGTGGGAAAACGACCTTGTTGTCTGTTGAGGAGATCGGTCATTACACAAAAAATTTCTTTCTTTCCAAGGTTTTTTTTTTGTATCTTGTTTTACGGCTTTTGAGCCATCTTTCCAAAGTATATGTAGAAAATTGCCAAATTCATAACAGAAAAGGTCTATTAACAAAATTATAAATATTACCATTAACTTTTTTCACGATGTAGTGTATAATCATGAAGATAACAAACGCGAAGACAGATATGAAAACATACGCCCACCAACCCATAGACACATCCTGAAATGAAATAATACCTATAAATAAATAATAAACTGCCTCCCTGGTCTAGAGGTTTAAGCTTTGGGGTTCCGAAATGGAGCTCGTGGTTTCTATTCCCACGGAGGGAACATAAAGCTGATGTTTGATCAATTATCACTGAGTGCAATTTTTCCCAGTTTGGTTAGGACTATGCAGGCTGAATCTTTATCTTAAATTTGACTATTATTAATTTATGATTTAACTAGCTGGTGAAGTATGCGAAAGTAATTTATAAGTTTTTAAATCAGAGAATTTCTCTATCTTGCCCGCTGTAGCTAAAACAAACAATTTCTCAGCGCTACTCACTCGCGACGTGAACGAACATGCAACATACAACTGGCCGAGGCAAAAGCATTTGGATCTTTGATCCACCCCAGCAGCCTTAAGAGTTTGACCTTGGAATTTGTTGATGGTCATTGCTAAGCGGAGGCTTTTCAGGAAAATGTGTGCGCTTAAATTTAAACGGGAAATTGTTGGGAATGAGTGGAATTCTTGGTATAAAAACAGTTTTGTTCGTTCCACGTCCAGTGAGAATCTTAGCATGGATAAAGTCAGGTAGCGTGATTATTTTATCCTAAGTTTAAGTCCAGATAACACTCAGTTAAATAAAAAAATATCCATCAAAATCGGTTAAAAACAATCAAACTTTAATTTCGTTTCTATCCCCGTAGTCAAGAAGTGGCGTGATTAGTACTATCTATCATATAAGTTTAAGTCCAGGCTCGAAGGACCAAATGTAAGGATCCTTATGGGTTTGTAGTGGACTGTAGAATTAAACGCTGGATAACGGGAAAACTTGGGTATTTATTTTAAATGCACGATAATACATACACTAACACGGCACAGGGTTTACAACAGAAGAGAATGTTGCCATTCTAAAATACTAAATTACTACTGTTGGGGATGCCATAATCACTTAATCGAAAAAAAAATCTATCAAAATCGGTTAAAAAACAATCAAAATTCAATCTCCTGTCTACCCCCTAAGTCATTGGCGTGATTATTTATATCCTCGTTTACTGTCGAGGTAAAACTCAGTCAAATGAAAAAAGTCCCATCAAAATCAGTCCAGTAGTTTCTGAGATTTAATTTCCTGCCTGCCTACCCCCTAAGTCTATTGGCGTGATTATTTATATACTTGTTTACTGTCCAAGAAAAACTCAGTCAAATGAAAAAAAGTTCCATCAAAATCCGTCCAGTAGTTTCTGAGATTTAATTTCCTGCCTGCCTACCCCCTAAGTCTAATGCCGTGATTATTTATATCCTTGTTTACTGTCCAAGAGAAACTCAGTCAAATGAAAAAAAGTTCCATCAGAATCCGTCCAGTAGTTTCTGAGATTCAATTTCCTGCCTACCCCCTAAGTCGATTGGCGTGATTATTTATATCCTTGTTTACTCTCGAGGTGACACTGAGTCAAATAAAAAAAGTCCCATCAAAATCGGTCCAGTAGATTCTGAGATTAGCCCGGACAAACAGACAGAAAGACAGACAGACAGACAGACAGACAGACAGACAGACAGACAAAAATTCTAAAAATGGTTGTTTTGGCTTCTATTGCTATAATTAAGACCCCCTGTAACAATTTTTCATAAAAATCTTCAATGTACAGAAATCGGCCTCTTACAGTTTTATTATATGTATAGATGTATAGAAGATGTACAGTGACAGGATATACCTAGAATACCATACAAGGAACAAGACATTAAATAATTAAGAAACATAACAATGAACAAAAAATCTGACAAAACATATAGTACATACAAACTTATAACAGTACGTAGGTATACTTACTTAAATTAAATTAACACCCTGTATATCCAAGGTAATACACGTAAGCCATGTTATAAGCATAACAATCATTTTGCTTAGGAGTTGTATTGTATTTGTATGTAATCTTTCTTAATAATTTTACAGCAAGCTGACAGCTTTATCTTTTAAGACTTATCGAATATCGAACAAAATGGCATGACTAATATTATAAGAGATTGACAATCATAAAGAAATATAAATATTATCATTTTGACAAATAAGTTGATTGATAGACGTTATTTCCATGCTGGAATGAGGGCCATAAAAACATAAAATACTCTAGCCGTTTCTCTTCCCGGTATACTGTTAAAATCAGTGCAGTAGACTGATTGTAGGGATTCAGTGCTGCCGATTCGGTTGCACACACGCCTTAACTTATTTAAGTTTGGTTTATGGTTCTGTCACTTTCTAAAATTTGAAAAATAAATAAAAAATAGAGATAGCAACACAACATCTGATTAAAAACCTGTCAAACTGACGTTACTCGCCTTAATTAAGATGGCATGTTGTGTTTGATGTGGTCGCCTTATTTTATAATCAAATGTTGTGTTGCTGTCTCTATTTTATTCAAATTTTAAAAAGTGACAGAACCAAACTTGAATGAATTAAGGCGTGTGTGCAACCGAATCGGCAGCACTCATTTAGACGAAGGCAATCGGCAGTACTAATTTAGACGATGGCAATCGGCAGCACTAATTTAGACGATGGCAATCGGCAGCACTAATTTGGACGATGGCAATCGGCAGCACTAATTTAGACGATGGCAACGCCGCGCTCATAAGTAATCTGTGACGATGGGCTGTCAACCTGTCATTACCGGGTATAAGGGACAGCGTCCCGCAAACTGATAGGGGTTGCTCAGTCAACGAAACTGAATAACTACCACCTGAGCAACCCCTATCAGTTTACGAGACGCTGTCCCTTACACCCCGTATAGCGATACACATTCATCATCATCATTTCAGTCTTTTGTCTACTCACTGCAGGGCATAGGCCTCCTCTTTTTCGTGCCACGACTGCCTATCTTGGGCTAACCTTGTCCAGGTCTTACCGGCTGTCTTTACTACATTGTCCACCCATCTAGCTGCGGGACGACCAACATTCCTGTGACCTTCTCTTGGCCACCACTCCGTAAGGACTTTACTCCACCGGCCATCACCTCGTCTAACCACGTGTCCTGCCCATCGCCATTTTGCCTCGACAATACGCCTTCCGATATCATTATAATCTAAAATTGCCGTCAATATTCGTCAGACGTGGCAAAAGACACCTTTTACTAGGCGGCGTTTTACGCTCTGCCTACCCCTTATTAAATTAAATTAAATTATGGGATAAAGGCGTAACTTATGTTAAAATTTCCCCGTTTACGCTTTGCCTATCCCGTAAGGAATATTTGCATTTCATGCTCGTAAGTATGTATTCAGAAGTCTAATGATAACTTGATCAGAAACAAGTAGATTTTGCGTTGATTTGAAACCACTCCAAATATCATGAATCACAAAGCGTGTGAATGAAGGAGTTTTCAGTAAGCTAAATAAATATAGTTTATGTGAGTCATGTGACGATTTGTACGCGTGAACCTTTGCGTGAACATTGTTTTTAACGTACTAGTGTGACTTGTTCTAAAACATCACGTGTTGGCATTCAATGAATTCGAGTTACGTTTCAAAAGTTTAGAAATAATTGTTTTGATTCTATTTTCCAATAGAAAAATAACATTAAATTTGATTCAACCTCTTGTGCGAGTCTTGGAAACTAAGGAGAATTTTCACGTAGTGCTTTGCTCTTGTGAGCTTAGCTTGCTTGAATCGGAACGGAATCCAACTCTTTAGCAGCAGCCGCCAGGCGTAGGAGATCATGCCTGGCGGCTGCTCCAAAAGAGTTTGATTCCAATCCGATCCAAACAAGCTAAGCTCACAAGAGCAAAGCACTTGCAAACCAACGAGTCGAAATGAAGACGAAACAGTGGTCAGAAAACGACGAAGCGATGCGTTTCGCGTTATGCGACATTCAACAGAAAGGCCATAGAGCCTTTCAAGCTAGTTTCATGTAGTTCATAATGAGCTCAGATCACCATCATGACTACTGTAAATATTAGTCTAACTAAAGCTACAATTCTACAATTTAAACCAGAAATAGTCTTTCGACTACTGTAAATAATAACTACAGTCCGCGCGCGATCTGAGTGCAGTCGGGGTCTTGTAAAACAAATACCTATTCTATACCAGCTACGATTTTTTCGAACCGGGGCAAAACCTTGATAGTGACGCCCCCTCCCTTCAATGTTTGAGAAAAACTGTTAAAACTGCCAATGTGTAACTGGTATAGATGTGATGGCAGAAAGATCACGGACACTACGCACGCGTACAAAAAGTCATGAAAATAATTAGATAAACACACAGACACGAGAATTAAAATGTGATGTTTTGACTTTTGCACGAAAAGATAAACACCCATATAAAGAAATAAACGCGCGAGCCTCACTCTTCATGAAAATAATTAGATAAACACGCAAGAGAATTAAAACATGATGGGAGCGAAGCGAGCTTGACTTTTCACAAAATGATAAACATAAAAAAACAATATAGACGTTACGCGAGCGAAGCGAGACCGACTTTTTATGAAAAAATTTAGATCAACACAAGAGAACTCCATTTGGTCCGGGGCTGTAATTTATCCCTCATATTACAATCACTGGGATGAAAACACTGTTCTTTTTTCAATCACACTTGAAAATATCAAATATTTCCCAGACTTTCCAGGTGGCCCCTCGATTTCACTGACCTTCCCTGACTTTCCAGAAAGTGGACACCCTGGTAACCTGCACGCAGGAGGATCTGTTTGACACCAACCAAAAGGCTATTGATGTGGTTAAATTTGCTATTGATTCGAGAAGAAGAAAAAGAAAGAAGAATAAAGTCATTGAAATTGAAATTGAATAAGTTAAACTTACTCTAAATGACTTTTCTGTGATGCCGTTGATGCCATCTTCTTTCTGAGACCTCTGCGCCAGGAGCTGTAAAAGAAATATCACAAAATCAGTTTCAACTTTCTATACGTCATATACCGGGAGTAAGGGACAGCGTACCAGAAACTGACAGGGGTTGCTCATCTCAGTCAACGAAACTGAACAAATTTTATCAGGCATATCTTTCAGGAAATTAAATTTTTAGCTTTTTCGTACAAATGATTTGATCAAGGTGTATGTTATGGGAAAGCCAAAAAAGTTATTTTATTTCTTGAAAGAATTTCCTGGTGCAAACTGCAAGTTGCAACTGACTGAGAAACCGCTATCAGTTTCTGGTACGCTGTCCTTTACACCCCCGTATGTAGTAAATGAAGGCCATTTCCTTACTTCGGAAGGCAGGAAGGTGGAGGTTAAGTCAGGTAGTATTTGGAGGTTTTTTAAAAGCGAATACTTGTCCAAAGGGCAAGGCTAGTGAAATTACCGATACCTTGGACTGGTACCTAGTACCTACACTACATGATACAATCGACCTTATGTCACAGAATATAAGGTACATATAAGTAATAATACGTAATTATATCTCAGGGTGAGCAACGATCTCTGGGTCAATCAACTTTTTAACCGACATTACCATTTCCAGCTGCTTTAGGTAGGTATCAAAATACAATAAATTAAAAATTTCTTAAAAAAATAATTTATGTTTAGATTGATACATTCTTAAATGATTATAATGCACAGTCAATTTTGATAAATAGCATTAAATTTACAGAAAAAATATGGTAACTCTGTGTACCTACTATTTCGCTTTTTAGTAACGCAAGCGGCAAAAAAATTATTTGGGTAGATATTTTAGTCTATTTTTAGAAAAAATTACCGATAAAGTTCGCTGCTTTTTTAGAAAAACACATTTTCATTTAATTTGTTACCGAAAATCACTGGAATAATTAAAATATTCCATTAAGAAGAAACAGAAAACAATTTAAACCTATTTTCAATGTCGGTTAAAAAGTTAATTGACCCCTCTACCCTAGTATCGAATACTGTCGGATTGATAAATAAACTGATGAAGCCTGGTGTAAGTTCTCAAACAGCCTTTTCGGCCTCTGATGTGGTTCGTGTAAAAACCTCTATCTATCACAAACTGTAACCGGTTAGGGTATAGACCGTCTTTTTCTTCAGCCTATGGTCACCCATAGTCAGGTATAGGCCTCTTCATGGGCACGCCAAGTATTGCGATTCCGTGCCAATCGCATCAAGCCCTTTCCTGCCACTTTGGCGATGTCATCGACCCAACACGGGTGGGTTGTCTCCCGACACTTAGGCTCGTATTTATAAAGCGATCTCAAGATTGAGAGCAATATTGAGTGCGGATTTGACAGGTAATTTTGTACTGGAATGACATTTCTTTCACGAACTCAAACTCACTGTCACTCTTGAGAGCTGATTATAAATACGGGCCTTAGCAACCTAAGTATAGACCGTAGGTTGGCGCAATAATGAGTCTGTATTATCTTAACAAATGTGGAAAAGACAAAGATCTCACAAACTGACTGATAATATAATCTTAGCTTAGTTTGTTCCGTGAAATTGAACCTACGACCCCTAGATCAGTCTAGATCAATAAATATATCATCATAGTAGTCTTATACAGGTTTACCAGATAGTGGTATCTATTCGTGGAGAACCAAAATCTTTGCCGTCCCTCAGGATGGACATGGCCAGGTGCCCATTTTAGTCAAGATTTAGTGATTTATTGCGCATACGAATCGATACCAATAATCAATTGTGTATTACATTTATCATAGGTTACGGTGTCCTCTTATCATATCAGACAGACCCTGGCGGACCATATAATATTTGTAGGAACGTGACTAAAATATCAATAAATCAATGTGTCTTCGTCACTTCCTACAGAATCAACCTATCAATCAATTTGGATCCTTATCTTTGCTAATATTATTGATTAATTTGCACATTTTAGTAATTATTTTTGCATGCAGATTACGGACAATACTTTTTACGTGAAACTTTATTTCAAAAATATTTTGTTAAAATTATGCATACACGACACTTTTTTTCCGAATGGGTTTGCTCTTGACTCTAGCTAGACACTAGGTCATGGATGACCGTGTCAGAGTCGACGATGGGGCGAGCTCACCCAGAAGATGCCTGTTGCCACTGGAAATCTCACGCACCAACGGAACACAGCAAGCTGCTTGGCGCCGGACTCCAGTGGTCGGGTGGTCGCGAGCCAGGCGGCCCCTTGCGGAGCCTACCACCGCTTTGTTGGGATCATTCAGCCGGACTTATTCACAGCAGCCTGTGTTGCCTTGCCATTGCCCGGGATGGACCACTAGGAGGTTTTTCCTATTTTGACAATTTGCTGGGTAAACTCATTTTGCCGGGAGTGAAACCGCTGGAAGGTTAGTTAGTAGAATACTAAGTTGCGTACGCCTACATCCACTTTCGAGCCGACACTAACACGGGATAAATAAATCCTACTTTCCCAGAAAGCAGCTACCGCAGTGGCCATCTGGTTCATCATCACATCAGCCCATATACGTTCTCATCGAGGGCCATGAGCCTACCCTAAATCAGTGCGATCGGGTCTTAGTCGACCACGTGGGCCCAGTGCGGATTGGTCGACTTTTGAATTTCTTCGTAGGTGTTTCCTTCACCGTAAAAGCGCCGAATAAACGTACATATGAAATTCGGAAACCGAAAAACTTTGATACGTGGTAGGATTCGAACCACGACCTCCTGCACAGGAGGCAGCGGCCTTATCCACTTTACCATCGGGCTTCTGGTTACTGGCAAGTAAGTCCTCACGCAAAACAGGTGGTCACGCAGACACAAGGGACAGTTGGTAAGGTACGTATTTTTACCCGACTATCAAGGAAGGGTAATGTATTCAAGGTCAATCAACTTTTTAACCGACATTGAAAGTAGGTCAATTTTTTTTTTCTGTGTTTGTGATACTTAAATTATTTCGGTGATTATGGGTAACGAATTAAATAAGAATGTGTTTTTCCTAAAAAAGCAGGGAACTTTGTGGGATATTTTTTTTAATTTTTTTTCGTATACAGAGTTACCATATTTAAAAAAAATATATATTTATGAATGAATCAATCTAAACGTAATTTTTTTATTTTCGAGAAATATTTTAATTTTCTGTATTTTTATACCTAAAACTAGCCTGCCTGAAACATCATGTCCCACCAATAATGTCGGTTAAAAAGTTGATTGACCCTTCTATAAGTATTGGATCATCGCAAACTAATGACATACCTTGCAGTATGGACCAGCAGATATTTTTTTCTTATCTTGAGGTTTATTTCCCTTTATACTAAGATGTATACTTTTCACTGTGGGCAGCTTGTCTTTAAATGATAACTGTCTTTTATTTTTCCATGGAATTTGGGGAGTGTCCTCTTTCACTTCCATTTTGATAGTAACTTTATTTATTTTATTTTCAGTCTGATGTTCATAAGTCTTTAGTGTCTTCATCATGATTTATTTATCAAGTGTTTATCTTTTATAAATTGTGGTGGGATGACAAATAAGAACCGCAAGAAAAAAATAATGTTTTTAAAAATAAGACCACAATAAAGGTTGTTTTGATAAGTGTGCTGAATTTATAATGAGTTATTTGTGAACAAGAAGTTGAATACTTGTTAATTAATTTAATTCGCAGTCACTAAACGTAAAAAAAAAAACAATTTTTTAATGTGAACTACACAAGTTGTTCAGATCACGTAAACATTGATATTATTCACACCAGTTCAATTACGTTTTTTTTTTACACAAACAAAATCATGACTAGGTACTAAATTTGTTTGTACGAGCACAAGTAGGTACAGACACAGAGGTCTCTATAAACCTTTTCTACCTATAAAGCTTTATTTACTACTGAAGGCGTTGCGACTGCGTGTGAACTAGCTAATCATTTTCTTAGTTATCAACAAGAGATTGTAATCTAAACTAGGTACTTAGTGTTATGAGGATTATGTTTTGTTTGTTTGTTTGTATGTAAAGATAATAATTAGTTTAGTATCATCTGTTTCTTTTCCTAGGCGTAGTGTAAAAGTCAGTAGAGTTCGAAGATTTGCTACTTCCGCGAAATGGGACTATAATAATTATTATTAAAACATGTAAATATAGACAAAAAATGCGCAGGAGGGATTCGAACCACGTCCTTTGGCGTACTGTGTCGCTGCCCTACCGCTGGGCCACCGCGAATTCGATCAATCCGACTATAATATTCCTCTTTTGACACGATCAATATACCGTTGGGGTTCTACCTACCCCGTAAAGCAAAACAGACGAGACTCTTAAGTATGTATTAATTAACTTATACCCCTGAATGACACAGGCATTTTTGTTAACCCAGGTAGCTAGGAAATAAAAATCATTTTTGGCGGGCAAACCTGCGGAAACCATAGCTATTATGCGATAAGATTGTTTTGCAAATCAAAGAATTAATGGATAAAGTGTTATTAGCCTGATAGGATTGTTTGACAACAGATTTAAAGATCGATCAGTTGTATTGTAAGTCCTCTTTTGTGAGATTTGGTTTTCTTTTAAGTAGAAATGTTTCAGTTAAAAACTCTGACACCAGAATTCATCGGGTCGATGGACTCGAAACCCATACGAAAAGAAGAAGTTAAAATTGTAAGTATTTGGTTATTTATACAGCTATTGAAAAGTATACTGGGTGTAAGGAACAGCGTCCCGCAAACTGATAGGGGTTGCTCAGTCAACGATACCAACGATACTGAACAACTATCACTAGGATTTTTTTTCAGGAAAAAAAAATTGCTTTTCCATACAAATTGTCTGATCCAGCTGGTCATTTTGTACGGAAAAGCATTTTTTTTTTATTTCTTGAAAAAAAATTCTGGTGGTAGTTGTTCAGTTTCATTGACTGAGCAACCCCTATAAGTTTGCGGGACGCTGTCCCTTACACCCCGTATAAGGTACCTACTTCAGTCAGGATTTTAAATTGGGTACTTGACTGGGTAGCTTAAAAAATTCAAAACGTTTATACTTAAAACTAATGGCTAAAAATATTGTGGATTTCATTCATCATTTAAAAAAAATGCACATTTAGATTTTAAAAATCGAATTAAAAGTATACCTATATAGTTATTGATTTGATTAGTCAATATTTACTAAAATGTGACGTCATAATTTACTATTTTCATACAAAAAAGCGTTTTTGACATTTCATAAAAAGTTGCTGATTTGACTAGTTGACTACTAGTAGGTTAAAACAATAAATGTGTAAACAAATTCAGACACACATTTTTTTATTTGGAATAAATGTTAACTAGATATTATCATTTATTTTGTTTATTTACACTCTAACTAGATTGATTTTATCAGCTGTAAATGTAATAGTACGAGTCCTTAACTTGAAATACGGTCCCATCCTGAAGAAAGCATGAAACTTGGCATGAATGTAGCTGTCATATATGTGCTTCAATGTAGATATGGAAGCACTTCAAGAACTTATTTTTTCCCCCACTCCCCCCCCTTTTTATCTCCCTCATTCTGGTTTTTCGAATTTTCTTCAAAAACCATAAGACTGAGGAGTTTACTCTTCAGAGACCAAATCATCGTCGATAAATTACCTACAAAACGATACTACATTTTATAGTGGTAAGATTAATATATTTCTGTATACAGCCACCAACGTATTATGAAATTGTAAAAACAGGCACACTTTTTTCTTTCTTGCTCCATTTATAGGAAAACGACAAGAGTGGTGATAAAATAGTCTAAAGAAGTTATATACCTTATACATTAAGCTACAAAATGACACTTATTTCATAGTCGTAGAGGTATTATTTCCAGAGTTACAGCTTACCGCGTCTGACTCAAGTACTCTTTTTTTCTTTTTTACAATACTATCTTTCCAGATTTAAAGCTAGGGTCTAGGGTTTCAAGCAATTTATTAAAAACACAGTAAATTACAGTTTTAATCATATATATATTTATATCGGGGAGTAAGGGGAGAACGGAACTAACATCTTATCCGACCCTACTGTCAACCTCACACCTGCACGCGCCGGATGGCGGCGGCGTGGTTTACACCGCACCGCGGTGCTCCCTGCTAGATAACGGACGAGGCTCTGGCGACCGAGCATTGGCGGTATAACCATACTCCTAGCCGGGTAACCGGCTGGAAGAGGCTACGGAGGCCTTAGGGGCTAAATCCCCCTAGAAAGGCCCAACTCGCCAACACGCAATGGCCAGCGCGGCGTTTTAAGGCCACTATTAGACCTTCATGAAAGACAAAAAATCAAATCGGCCCTCAGTCCCCAGCGGTCCTGCTTGGGCCGGCTACGGCAGCGGTCGGGAAACCGGTAGGACAGAGGGTGCTAGGATCTCTGTAAGACGCACGGCTGCTCAACAACGATTAACCTGGCTACGTTTAATGTCACAACCCTTTTGCATGACGACAAACTTTGCGATTTGGAAACAAGTGTACTGGATAAAATAAACTGGACCATCATGGGACTGAGCGAGACCCGAAGACACGGGGAAGAACTTACAAAGCTACGATCGGGACACCTGCTGTACTACAAAGGAGATAATAGTTCACAAGGTGGAGTGGGCCTACTCGTGCACAAGTCATTTAGTGATAAGCTGAAGAGCATAACCGCAATATCAACTAGAGTTATCTACGGTATATTTAACATCAGCGATAGATACAATATGAAAGTAGTTCAGGTATAAGCAAAAGCAGCGATGACGTCCTGGAAGAATTTTATAGCGATGTTGAAAAAGCGCTGACCGAATATCCGTGCTATTATACAGTGGTAATGGGCGACTTTAATGCCAAGATTGGCCAGAAATCTCCAAAAAGTAGCGAAGACTATGTGGGAAAGTTTGGTCTGGGCATACGAAATAAAAGGGGGAAAAGACTGGTGAATTTTCTGACTAAACACAAATTGTATGCTATGAATACGTTCTTTCAGAAAAAAGACAACCGTAAGTGGACTTGGGTAAGCCCTGGTGGAAAGACCAAAAACCAGATAGACTTCATTCTGGTAAACAAGAAGCACATAACTACTGATGTTAGCGTTCTCAATAAAGTAAACATTGGCAGTAACCACAGATTGGTTCGAGCACGAATTAGCATTAACGTTAAAAAGGAACGCAAGAAGATGCTCCGAGCTCGCCAGTGCAGATTGGACTATACGGCCATTGAGATACAAAAAGAGCACTATCAGAAACGTATAGCCATAGCCAGGGCTCCGTCACTCTTGCTTTAAATTTGGGCGCAGCTATTTTAGGTATTTAGTACGCGTATAGTACTTATCGTATCTTTAGTAAAAAGTTAACTTTAAAGTTACATGTACATATTTTGTAAACTATAAATTCTATCAACATACGTCCAATGACAATATTGTAGAGAATTTCATAGGGAACATATTGATCTTTGACAGTTTTCTGATAGCTGTACCCATTTTCATAAAAAATAAAAAAAAACACGATTTGGCACATAAAAAGGGGGGGAATGGGGGGAAAAACCAATTTTTCGACATGCTTCCATATCTGCATTGAAGCACATACATGACAGCTACATTCATGCCAAGTTTCATGCTTTCTTCAGGATGGGACCATAAAACTGACTTTTGTTCGGACATGGAGCCGTACTATAATGTAATGTAACAGGAAAATTAGAAAATGTATAATTGCCAATAACATAGTACAATTTGAAATTAACTAAAACAATAGCTATTTAAAAGAGCAAACATGCTTTACAATAGGCCTGTATTCTGCTTTTATGTTTTTAATATAATAAAGGATTGTTCTAGGAAGAACCTTTTGTAAAACTGTGTTTAAAATTTATAATAAGGCTTGAGGCAGTCAACTTCTGCAAACATCATGTTTTTAATGGTAGAAAATATGACTACAGTGCAGAAATCATAGTTGTTCTTCTGTTGTGTGGGTTTTGAGTCGATCAACCTGATGAACCCTGGTGTCAGAGTGTTTAAATCACCTTATAGCACAGCTATAAATAGTCCTCCCAACCGATTTTCAGTGACGGCGGACAATCTCCCAGAGATCAGCCAACTGCGCGGGACTAGTTTTAAGTGCCCAAGTGTTTGCGCAACACACAAGTGCACTCTCTATTCCTTCAATCTCTTATTCTGATGGGACAGACTGACTGACACGACCAGAGAGAAATCAGGCGCAGGACCGACTATTTACATGCCCATCCGACAGCATGGATCATCTTACTTTTCGGACAATCAGGTGATCAGCCTGCAATGTCCTAACCAAACTAGAAACAACAACACAAAGTCATTGTCCCCCACCGGGAATCGAACCCAGGACCTCCGGGTCGTGAGCCCATGGCTCAGACCGCTAGACCACGGAGGCAGTTATAGTAATGTAGGAAATAACGGTCAAGCGCCCATAGTAACCTCAACTTTTGGTGATTAAGCCATGGGCCTAACCAGATATGTTCACTGGGTCATACCAAGTACTTTTAGCTATGGCCGAAATGTTTTTATTTTTATCCTGGTGTATTTTTATCTCCATACAAATTTATATGGAAAATGGAAATATTGCTTTTTTTAAATTAGAAAATGAAATGTAAGCATAATCATTTTTTTTTATATTGTTAGATTTGAAGATGTAGCAAGTCATTTAGCGTAAAGTTTAGAGAAAAACGTTCAGCCGTTTTGTGTCAGGAAGAGCTTAAACTTGGCATGTTTTAAAAATGAATGATTATAATTTTTTGTTTTATACAAAACAGCTAGATGTAATATAATTGTGTGATATATTTTTAGAATCAGCTTAAAACACCCTTTCATTGGATACCACATGATATGTTTTCGAACAAAAAAAAATTTACTCCCCTTCAAAATTTTATGTTCCCAACCCCCAGCAGCATCTAGATAAAAAAGGGGTAAGTTCCCCAGTCAAAAAGAAACCTAAAAATCCAAAAGGACAAAAAATACTTAAAATGACCTAGTGAACACATCCAGAGAGGCACAAAACTTAATCACCAAAGGTTAAGGTCTGTTATTACGTGGTTATTACTTCCGCTATGGCAGCTCATTGAAGATACAACAAGAATATTATTTCCCGCACATTAGACCAAATATGCTGAAAAGAAGAAGAAGAAGACCAAATATGCATAAATTTAATTTGATATCCAAGGATGTTCAATATAATATGAGGAAAATGCAGATATGTAATATAAACAATAGATTTTCTCCCGTTCCAAAGTTATCTCTCATATCATAGCTCACTACAATCACATTCAATGATTTTTTGAAGATATGCATAGATTTTCTAAGCATTTAGTAACATTTACATACATTATATTAATTTGTAATATTTGCTATTGTTTTATTTGTTATCTGTGAAATTAAAGATAGGCAGCCAATCAAGAAAGAAAGAGGAATTGATAGTTTGAATGATAAGATAGTATCATTCCACTGAGCAAGATAAGACCATGGATCGTTTACTTAGGTACATCACAAGTCAACACAATGCCTCTTTTATATGCAAATCAGTATGAATCTTCAACTGTGAAATAACCTCAATTTCAGATCAAAATGGGCAGAAACGGCGCCCATAAATCAAACCAAGCAATCAGGTGAATGTTTGAAGCGTGGACAGGTCTAATTCACAGCCAAAACAAATAGAACGGGCCCAATATGTTTGTTTTGGTGACGTACGTACCGCGAGCGACCTTGTCAATTACAACCACTTCACGGGTGTTCCTGATGGAAATCCGGTGTAAACTTGTTACGTACCTTAGCGAGCTTCTCTATAGGCACCATGGAGGTGGTGGCAACAGGTTTGGACTCTTGCTTGTCGCTCTCGTGGCCAGCATTCGATCCTCTTGCAGACCCGCGTCTGGAACCGCCCCGAGGGGTGCTCAAGCCGCTCCCCAGGCTGTCCTTATGGTCGTGGCTGTGGTGGGCACCCATGGCCACCTCACTAGCGTTGATAATTCACAAGAAAAGAAACACTGCAGAAGGAAGTGGAATTCACCACGGCCTTCGACGATTACTTTGACATTGATGGCAGCTGACGACTGGGGTGCGTTCACGGGTGCACGGTTAGGGGAAGATGAGGGGAATTGTCTATGGTTACCGCGCCATTCTCGACCTTATTACCAAGAGAAAAATTTGCCAAATGTCAAAAACCATAGACAATTCCCCTAACCGTGCACACGTGAACGCACCCAGGGGTACGTTCACGGGCGCACGGTTAGCGCAAGCTTAGGGGAACTTTTCACTTTGACAGTTGATAAAGCCCCGTTTTGAAGCGCCTGTCAGGGGAAATTTCATCCTGACAGGTGCAAGTGCGTGCATGAACGGGGGGTTTACGCGAGCTGTCAGATTAAAAGTCGCTCTAACGGTTTCCCCTAGGTGCATGCGTGAACGCACGCCTGAACTGACTGAGCAGTTGAGCACGCAAACGTCAAAATTCGAATTTCTTTTCTTTTCTTTTTTATTCTCCCGTTTGGGAAGGCGAAGAGCGTGAGCCCATGCAGCCTAGTCTTCAGAGTGTATTTTCTTTTGTCTTCTTATACCTAATCTAACCTACGCTAACCTAAAACTCATTGGAATGCGCCGGTGATTCACATTCTAATGCTCAACAGAATCGCGGTTGACATTTGCGTTTCGTTTCGCTCTCGTTTCGCTCAACAACGTAACAGAATAAAAATATTTTGAACAAATAAAATCAAAGCACTACTTGTGCGCTCTTTTATGACTTCTCTTGTAAATGAAACGTCTGAAATAATATTTTCTTCGACAGTTTTATTTATATTATTATCACAGTTTTAAATTGCATTACACATAGCATCAGTATTCTTAAAATAAAAGGGCCTGCAAGAACTTCTGAGCCGGCAGCTCCAGACACAAATGCAGTGGTATAGCTGAGGCGTAGGTCATGAACTCCACAGAATGCCAGTGGCCTCCCTGAAAAAACAACATCTTTTATTATCCCATTAATCCGCTCCGAAATATCGAGGTACATAACAATAAATAGTTCCGTTCCAAATAACAATCTAGACATCATTCGGGAGTGCGTTCACGGGTGCACGGTTAGGGGAAGATGAGGGGAATTGTCTATGGTTTTTGACATTTGGTGAAATTTTCTCTTGGTAATAAGGTCGAGAATGGCGCGGTAACCATAGACAATTCCCCTCATCTTCCCCTAACCGTGCGCCCGTGAATGCACTCCTGGCGAAAGAATATACCAAAACTAAATGGATTTGACTAGTAAACAAAATACGACAGAAGTTTAGTACATTAAAAAGATTACGACAGAAATAATTTCTATGATTTGACTAATACGAAAGAAGTTAATTTTAAAAGACTACGACAGAAATATTTGAACGTATGAATAGGCGGTATGGCGAAAAGCTTTAGCCTGTCTCAATCACAAAATGGGACGAATTGAAAAAAAAAAAAAAAGAATATACCAGTTACTTCTTTTTCCAGGAGCACTATTACTAATTCTAATTCATAGTAGTGCTGTCACTTTCTTAAATTTGACATAACAAACACGTGACTTTTACATTCCTAATTTGACGTACGTACGGCGCTTTAAATAAGGAATGACCATAGAGCGTGCTCACTAATTTTACTTAATTTAAACAGTCTTATGTCAGATTAGGAACGTCAATGTCATGTGTTTATTTGCTATCCTGTTCTTATGTCAAATATATGAAAGTGACAGCGCTACTAAGAATTAGAATTAGTAACTGGACGGCGTGAATCGAGGCCAAATGTCAGTAGAGGAATCGGAGGGACCTATAGGTCAGTGATTGCAATGGACAAGACTCCTAGGTTCGAATATCACGTTATAACATACCTTATATTAGTGTTTAGATCATGTAGATTACCCTAGTTTTTATTTCAGCTCGATACATAGATAGATTGATAGATAGATAAAACGTTTTATTCACAATTCTACAAAACACATGTACATTTTAAATAGTTTAAGTGCACAAAAATAGTATGAACAAATTAAAATGGTTCTTCAGTATTTCCAGAGATATGACCGCGAGAAGTTAATGCATCTTTTTTCAATTTCTGAAATTACAGGTGCTCGCGGTGTCGCCGATGTGACGTTATCTTTAAACGTGCCGGCGGCGGCGAACTGTGAAAGCGGCGTATGCAGTACTGTGGTTTATATTGCATTATATTTGTTTCACGCATAGAAATATTAATTTTCACGCAAATATTTTGTTATTCTGAGTTGTGAACTGCCTCTGTGGTCTAGTAGTCCTGCTCCCGAATGTCTACTAAGCTCTCAATCCGCAGGTCGTGTATTCGATTCCCACGGGGGGATCATAAAGTTGATATATGTTAATTTATTACTTTGTAGGAATTTTCTCAGTTTGGTTATGACGTTATAGGCTGCATCACCTGACGTAAAATAAAAAAATCCGCTCCTCGGAAGGCACGTTAAGGTGGCAGGCCCGATCGTTGTCTTTGATAGTGGTAGTTACACAAACCATGATAGAGGCATATTAGGTGAACTATTTAGGCGGTTTAAAAACTCTGTCATAAGGTTTTATCATAGTTGTAAACCTCTGACATCAGTGTTCATCATAGTTTTTAACCTCTGACATGTAATTTTTGAGACTTAGTTATTTTTTCAAGATGGTGATCATACTAAAATATCTCGTTTAAAGTATATTTAGCAGTCCCGTCTAACAACCCCGGCACGCGGGCTGCTACATTAAGTAGCTTTAAAAATATGTAAATAAGAGATTTACTTTAATCTATATCTGCGAAAGGTACCTCTATATATTTTAATCCAAAAAAATTACGGCGATCCGCAAATATTTTTTATTTTTTGAATCTTATTCGGAAAGGAGATTGTCTGCCGTCGTAGGACTTATTAATATTTTAAAGCTTGTATTAGCCCGCATGCCGGGGTTGTTAGATGGATACTACTAAATATAGCTAAAAATATAGCGTATGATCATCTCTTGAAAAAATAACAAAATCTCAAAAATTACATGTCAGAGGTTTAAAACTACGATGAACACTGATGTCAGAGGTTTACAACTATGATGAACCCTGATGATGCTGACAGAGTTTTTAAACCGCCTAAATAGCTCACCTAATATGTCTCTCACATGGTTTGCGTAACGACCACTATCAAAGACAACGATCGGGACTGCCACCTTAACGTGATTTCGAGGAGGGGAATCTTTCATTTTATTATACAGGGTGTAAAAAAAGTACTATATTCCTTTAAACTACATGTTCTATTAATGATACTAAACAACTTTCCCAAAGCACAAAAATTTTAGCTCGAAAAAAAATTTTGCCTTTTCCATACAAAGATGCTCTCCGGGATCTGCAGTTTTGTATGGAAAAGGGTATTTTTTTTTTCGAGCAAAAATTTTTGTGCTTTGGGAAAGTTGTTTGGTATCATTAGTAGAACATGTGGTTTAAAGGAACCTAGTACTTTTTTTACACCCTGTATAATATCAGGTGATGATGCTGCAGCCCTACAATGTCCTAATCAACTGAGGAAAACTCACAAAATTGTACATTGACAAATATCAACTTTCGCGATTTAAACTTCTATACATACTTACTAGTACTACGTAGTGCACCACGTTTAAAGATGATGTCACTGCGAGCGATTGAATATTGGGCCGTCTGCCACTCTCTTCGTGCGGAAGAGCTCACTTTGAGCTTTAATATCTCAGTCATTAATAAAGATATTAAAAAACTAAAAACAGAATAATTTTCCTAATTTTTTGGAGAATTTTCAGATAATAAAAAAAAAGAAGGAGCAAGGTCCATTAGGCATTAGGTGATCGCCTGACAACCTGTCACTACTATCAGAAATCACCTTTAACGTAAATTGTCAGACACCATGTAAACGGTGTGGTAACGGTTTCTAGTTGGCCGTTGATGATCTATACCTAGCCTTGTCCGTAAGGAAACTAAGGAATAAATTCGAGACATAATAACGCATATGCATGCGTGTTGATTTATTTGCTTATTCCCCTTGTAACACGTTGCGGTTGCGGTGGTATCTAGGTACTCACAATTTCATACACAGCTACGCGCGAGGGTTGAGTCCGTATTGCAAGATGTGTCAGGTTGTAATTCCAATGCACCAGCAGCACAGCAAGCGACATCCTTCCTAATGGCATCCAGCCACGCCACTCGAAGAACCGCTTCCATATGCCTGGAAATATTATATTGTTGCAAATTGTCTAGTCTACCCTGCATTTATAGTGTATTAGGTATTTGTCAATTTATTTAACACCATCTTACAGACAGGAACGTTCCCAGAGAAATTCTGCCATGCCGAGATTATCCTGCTACATAAAAAGGGCGACAGATCGGATATTGGCAACTACCGACCGATAAGTCTTGTTTCTCACCTCTACAAGGCATTTATTAAAATCATTGAAAGTCGCGTATCTGGTCTACTCGATAGGGCTCAACCGCCAGAACAAGCAGGTTTTCGTCCCGGTTTATCGACAACTGACCACCTACATGCCCTAAACCAGGTGATCGAGAAACATCATGAGTACGATCAACCACTTTACCTGGCTTTTGTCGATTACTCAAAGGCATTCGATAGTCTCACACACACATCAATATTTACAGCTCTTCAAAAACAGAATATACCAGTCACATACATTAACCTGATACAAAATATATATTATAATAGTACTGCTAACGTTAAGCTCCAGACACCGGGACCATCTTTTACAATAGAAAGAGGCGTGAAGCAGGGTGACCCACTCTCCCTAAATTGTTTACAAGCGTTCTAGAGGACGTATTCCAAAAGTTCGCTTCCGAATGGGAAAGCAAAGGTCTGCAAATTGGCAACGCCAGACTTACAAACCTTCGTTTCGCTGACGACATCGTTCTCTTCTCCTCGACAGCCTCTGAGCTACAACAAATGCTCCAGGATCTAAGCAGGGCAAGCCTCGAGGTTGGGCTAAGGATGAACATGTCAAAGACCAAGGTCATGACAAATAGTACTGAGCAAATTGTGGAAGTGGATGGGAAAGAAATAACATATGTCCATGAATACCTCTACCTAGGCCAAATAGTCTCTTTCCAGGCGAGACAAGACAAGGAAGTCGAAAGACGGACTGAAAACGCCTGGAAGAGCTATTGGGCAATGAAAGACCTCATGAAAGGTGACTTGCCTCTGAGTCTAAAACGCAAGCTCATGGACATGTGCATTCTTCCCATCCTTACCTACGGAGCTCAGACCTGGTCTTTGACTGACATTCAAAAGTTCAGACTCGGGGTTTGCCAAAGAAATATGGAACGCAGCATACTTGGAGTCAAACTGATCGACCGAGTTCGGAACTCAGTGCTGCGTTCCCAGACAAAAATCATAGATGTAGCTCAGAAGGCTGCCTACTTAAAGTGGGATTGGGCCGGACACGTCACTCGAATGCCGGAAGAGCTATGGGCTAAAAAAGCAACTGAATGGCAACCTACTAACGCCAGAAGACGACGTGGACGACCCCGAAAGAGGTGGCGAGATGAGTTAGCAGTACTATTATAATATATATTTTGTATCAGGTTAATGTATGTGACTGGTATATTCTGTTTTTGAAGAGCTGTAAATATTGATGTGTGTGTGAGACTATCGAATGCCTTTGAGTAATCGACAAAAGCCAGGTAAAGTGGTTGATCGTACTCATGATGTTTCTCGATCACCTGGTTTAGGGCATGTAGGTGGTCAGTTGTCGATAAACCGGGACGAAAACCTGCTTGTTCTGGCGGTTGAGCCCTATCGAGTAGACCAGATACGCGACTTTCAATGATTTTAATAAATGCCTTGTAGAGGTGAGAAACAAGACTTATCGGTCGGTAGTTGCCAATATCCGATCTGTCGCCCTTTTTATGTAGCAGGATAATCTCGGCATGGCAGAATTTCTCTGGGAACTTTCCTGTCTGTAAGATGGTGTTAAATAAATTGGTTAAATGTGGAAGTAGTACAGGTTCGCCAATCTTGAGGGTTTCTGTGGATATGCAGTCCTGCCCAGGACTTTTATTATACTTCAGCTTGGAGAGTGCACGATGAACTTCGTGTCCAGTTATAGGTGGGATCTCGTCAGGATCAGGACAAAGATAGTCGGGAGGCGGATCTATTTTACCTGTAGTTGGATTTGAGTAAAGGTCTTTATAAAAAGTGGTGCAAATGTCCAATATTTTCCCCCTGTCTCTATGCTTAATGCCGGCTTTGTCCTTCATACTGGTTATCCACGATTTACCTTTCGTGATGCCTTTTCGCGCCAATTTAGGTTAAGATTTAGTTAAGTCTTATCTCTACGAATCGATAGCATTACGTATTTTTTTATCAAAATCTTTTATGGGCGCGAAAAAGTAACAAATAAAATCAGACTAACTTAATCTCGAAAGTATATTTTACATGATTTATATTTTGAGCCTTCTTCTAGTGAATGTAATAAAATATGCTCTCTATTTCGTAGAAGCCATAAAGTATTTTTGTTAACGTAAAAGCTTTCACTGATACTTGCACGTTTCATTAGAATAATAAACACGTATAAAATATAAAGGTTAGAATTTCAGGTGGAGAGAAAGACATTGGATTGAATAAATATTCAACCGGCGCGGCTGAATAATTTAACTTTGTAAAAAATGGAATCAAAAATAATAATAAAAAATTATAAATATGCCCAGCAGTGTGACAGACAATATAGGTTAATATAAGATAACTCTAGAAAGCTATGAAAACAGCAGTCGCAAGGTTATTTACAAAACAAAAAACAAGTCTGAAACGTTGCAAACATACATTTAGATCTAATATCGCGTTGAAAAATCATGTGCGAAATAAAGTTAGCAAAATACAATCGATAGGAAAAATAAAGAAGACAATTTTAACACCACCTTGATATCTTCCTAGCTAGAGGAAAAATTCACTTTATAAGTGTAAACACCTGTGGTTTATACTATTGATATAACCTGAAAGACTTTGCCCTACCCAGATCATGAACATTCCAATTGTTATTCAAACTCACTTACGTTTATAGTTTCTTCTAAATATCCAAACTCTATTGAGGTCCACAAGAAGAGAAAAGAACCAAATAAACACTTGTATTTTTTCTACAGTCACATTATGTAACTGCAACTTAAATCACACTACACTTCAATCCATCTTTAACATACTTAAGTTGACTAAAAGTTAAAACGTACAAAATAAACTTATTCAAATCGTATGCGCATCTTCATTATTCTATTACCGAATGTCAATACGTTAAACAGATATACGTATAAATTATTTTGTCCTACACAATCGATAAGAGGGTCACTACGGAAGATTATTGCGATAAAATATACCAGTTTCAAAGTACTTATTACCTCCATGATCAGTTTATAATTGTGATGTGACACTTGCCAATCAATAAATCATAAAAATACATTAAAATTATAAGTTTAAAAAAAAGAGCTGCGAAGTGTTTTCAATTATTATATTTTACATGGGACTAAGAGTTATTATACTAGTTGCTATTTAAAAAAAAACAAATCTGTTCAGTTTTTGTCACAAACCAGTACCTACTTACTTACACTAAAACATCGGAAATACATAGTTCTGGGTTCATAACACAGTAAACATTTGTTTTTAAAGCTAAAATTCGAATCATGAAATCAAAATAATTTTCTCAAAAACCACACAGCTGTTTTTTTTATCAGTAACCAACCGTCTAAATAGGGGAATCAGAGCCCTAAAATTTTCCTCATCTAGTGCTCATGTTTGCTCCAAAAACCTGGACCTAGCTCCTTGTACAGATTCCTCAGTGTCGTTGCGTCATTTAGTCTTCGTGTACAAAGTGCTATTGTGAGGATATAAGGGCACATGGTACGACTTGTATGATGCTGTATCGAATATCAGTATCAATTCTTAGTACAGTTCAATGTTTAGCTAAGAATATTGCTATAGTAGAAATTGCAAGATATATTTTTGCTTTGATCTACAAAGCTTGACGTCCAAGAGAAAAATATTTCTTAGGTCAAGGGTATCCAAATCACCCCCATGTATGTTCAGCGAATTTAAATAATTTAGTAGTAAACACACTAATCGCTAACAAAGACACATTTAATTTAGAACTGAAAAATAGTTTTGAAGTATTAGAAAATACATAGAGCTGAAGGATGTACAGGAACAGTATATTAATATAGAGAGAAGTATTAAAGTAGCCAGCAAAAAAATCAAACAAACTAAGACTAAATTGGTTAAATGTGGAAGTAGTACAGGTTCGCCAATCTTGAGGGTTTCTGTGGATATGCAGTCCTGCCCAGGACTTTTATTATACTTCAGCTTGGAGAGTGCACGATGAACTTCGTGTCCAGTTATAGGTGGGATCATCGTCAGGATCAGGACAAAGATAGTCGGGAGGCGGATCTATTTTACCTGTAGTTGGATTTGAGTAAAGGTCTTTATAAAAAGTGGTGCAAATGTCCAATATTTTCCCCCTGTCTCTATGCTTAATGCCGGCTTTGTCCTTCATACTGGTTATCCACGATTTACCTTTCGTGATGCCTTTTCGCGCCAATTTAGGTTAAGATTTAGTTAAGTCTTATCTCTACGAATCGATAGCATTACGTATTTTTTTATCAAAATCTTTTATGGGCGCGAAAAAGTAACAAATAAAATCAGACTAACTTAATCTCGAAAGTATATTTTACATGATTTATATTTTGAGCCTTCTTCTAGTGAATGTAATAAAATATGCTCTCTATTTCGTAGAAGCCATAAAGTATTTTTGTTAACGTAAAAGCTTTCACTGATACTTGCACGTTTCATTAGAATAATAAACACGTATAAAATATAAAGGTTAGAATTTCAGGTGGAGAGAAAGACATTGGATTGAATAAATATTCAACCGGCGCGGCTGAATAATTTAACTTTGTAAAAAATGGAATCAAAATAATAATAAAAAATTATAAATATGCCCAGCAGTGTGACAGACAATATAGGTTAATATAAGATAACTCTAGAAAGCTATGAAAACAGCAGTCGCAAGGTTATTTACAAAACAAAAAACAAGTCTGAAACGTTGCAAACATACATTTAGATCTAATATCGCGTTGAAAAATCATGTGCGAAATAAAGTTAGCAAAATACAATCGATAGGAAAAATAAAGAAGACAATTTTAACACCACCTTGATATCTTCCTAGCTAGAGGAAAAATTCACTTTATAAGTGTAAACACCTGTGGTTTATACTATTGATATAACCTGAAAGACTTTGCCCTACCCAGATCATGAACATTCCAATTGTTATTCAAACTCACTTACGTTTATAGTTTCTTCTAAATATCCAAACTCTATTGAGGTCCACAAGAAGAGAAAAGAACCAAATAAACACTTGTATTTTTCTACAGTCACATTATGTAACTGCAACTTAAATCACACTACACTTCAATCCATCTTTAACATACTTAAGTTGACTAAAAGTTAAAACGTACAAAATAAACTTATTCAAATCGTATGCGCATCTTCATTATTCTATTACCGAATGTCAATACGTTAAACAGATATACGTATAAATTATTTTGTCCTACACAATCGATAAGAGGGTCACTACGGAAGATTATTGCGATAAAATATACCAGTTTCAAAGTACTTATTACCTCCATGATCAGTTTATAATTGTGATGTGACACTTGCCAATCAATAAATCATAAAAATACATTAAAATTATAAGTTTAAAAAAAAGAGCTGCGAAGTGTTTTCAATTATTATATTTTACATGGGACTAAGAGTTATTATACTAGTTGCTATTTAAAAAAAAAACAGCTGTGTGGTTTTTGAGAAAATTATTTTGATTTCATGATTCGAATTTTAGCTTTAAAAACAAATGTTTACTGTGTTATGAACCCAGAACTATGTATTTCCGATGTTTTAGTGTAAGTAAGTAGGTACTGGTTTGTGACAAAAACTGAACAGATTTGTTTTTTTTTAAATAGCAACTAGTATAATAACTCTTAGTCCCATGTAAAATATAATAATTGAAAACACTTCGCAGCTCTTTTTTTTAAACTTATAATTTTAATGTATTTTTATGATTTATTGATTGGCAAGTGTCACATCACAATTATAAACTGATCATGGAGGTAATAAGTACTTTGAAACTGGTATATTTTATCGCAATAATCTTCCGTAGTGACCCTCTTATCGATTGTGTAGGACAAAATAATTTATACGTATATCTGTTTAACGTATTGACATTCGGTAATAGAATAATGAAGATGCGCATACGATTTGAATAAGTTTATTTTGTACGTTTTAACTTTTAGTCAACTTAAGTATGTTAAAGATGGATTGAAGTGTAGTGTGATTTAAGTTGCAGTTACATAATGTGACTGTAGAAAAATACAAGTGTTTATTTGGTTCTTTTCTCTTCTTGTGGACCTCAATAGAGTTTGGATATTTAGAAGAAACTATAAACGTAAGTGAGTTTGAATAACAATTGGAATGTTCATGATCTGGGTAGGGCAAAGTCTTTCAGGTTATATCAATAGTATAAACCACAGGTGTTTACACTTATAAAGTGAATTTTTCCTCTAGCTAGGAAGATATCAAGGTGGTGTTAAAATTGTCTTCTTTATTTTTCCTATCGATTGTATTTTGCTAACTTTATTTCGCACATGATTTTTCAACGCGATATTAGATCTAAATGTATGTTTGCAACGTTTCAGACTTGTTTTTTGTTTTGTAAATAACCTTGCGACTGCTGTTTTCATAGCTTTCTAGAGTTATCTTATATTAACCTATATTGTCTGTCACACTGCTGGGCATATTTATAATTTTTTATTATTATTTTTGATTCCATTTTTTACAAAGTTAAATTATTCAGCCGCGCCGGTTGAATATTTATTCAATCCAATGTCTTTCTCTCCACCTGAAATTCTAACCTTTATATTTTATACGTGTTTATTATTCTAATGAAACGTGCAAGTATCAGTGAAAGCTTTTACGTTAACAAAAATACTTTATGGCTTCTACGAAATAGAGAGCATATTTTATTACATTCACTAGAAGAAGGCTCAAAATATAAATCATGTAAAATATACTTTCGAGATTAAGTTAGTCTGATTTTATTTGTTACTTTTTCGCGCCCATAAAGATTTTGATAAAAAAATACGTAATGCTATCGATTCGTAGAGATAAGACTTAACTAAATCTTAACCTAAATTGGCGCGAAAAGGCATCACGAAAGGTAAATCGTGGATAACCAGTATGAAGGACAAAGCCGGCATTAAGCATAGAGACAGGGGGAAAATATTGGACATTTGCACCACTTTTTATAAAGACCTTTACTCAAATCCAACTACAGGTAAAATAGATCCGCCTCCCGACTATCTTTGTCCTGATCCTGACGAGATCCCACCTATAACTGGACACGAAGTTCATCGTGCACTCTCCAAGCTGAAGTATAATAAAAGTCCTGGGCAGGACTGCATATCCACAGAAACCCTCAAGATTGGCGAACCTGTACTACTTCCACATTTAACCAATTTAGTCTTAGTTTGTTTGATTTTTTTGCTGGCTACTTTAATACTTCTCTCTATATTAATATACTGTTCCTGTACATCCTTCAGCTCTATGTTTTCTAATACTTCAAAACTATTTTTCAGTTCTAAATTAAATGTGTCTTTGTTAGCGATTAGTGTGTTTACTACTAAATTATTTAAATTCGCTGAACATACATGGGGGTGATTTGGATACCCTTGACCTAAGAAATATTTTTCTCTTGGACGTCAAGCTTTGTAGATCAAAGCAAAAATATATCTTGCAATTTCTACTATAGCAATATTCTTAGCTAAACATTGAACTGTACTAAGAATTGATACTGATATTCGATACAGCATCATACAAGTCGTACCATGTGCCCTTATATCCTCACAATAGCACTTTGTACACGAAGACTAAATGACGCAACGACACTGAGGAATCTGTACAAGGAGCTAGGTCCAGGTTTTTGGAGCAAACATGAGCACTAGATGAGGAAAATTTTAGGGCTCTGATTCCCCTATTTAGACGGTTGGTTACTGATAAAAAAAACAGCTGTGTGGTTTTTGAGAAAATTATTTTGATTTCATGATTCGAATTTTAGCTTTAAAAACAAATGTTTACTGTGTTATGAACCCAGAACTATGTATTTCCGATGTTTTAGTGTAAGTAAGTAGGTACTGGTTTGTGACAAAAACTGAACAGATTTGTTTTTTTTTAAATAGCAACTAGTATAATAACTCTTAGTCCCATGTAAAATATAATAATTGAAAACACTTCGCAGCTCTTTTTTTTAAACTTATAATTTTAATGTATTTTTATGATTTATTGATTGGCAAGTGTCACATCACAATTATAAACTGATCATGGAGGTAATAAGTACTTTGAAACTGGTATATTTTATCGCAATAATCTTCCGTAGTGACCCTCTTATCGATTGTGTAGGACAAAATAATTTATACGTATATCTGTTTAACGTATTGACATTCGGTAATAGAATAATGAAGATGCGCATACGATTTGAATAAGTTTATTTTGTACGTTTTAACTTTTAGTCAACTTAAGTATGTTAAAGATGGATTGAAGTGTAGTGTGATTTAAGTTGCAGTTACATAATGTGACTGTAGAAAAATACAAGTGTTTATTTGGTTCTTTTCTCTTCTTGTGGACCTCAATAGAGTTTGGATATTTAGAAGAAACTATAAACGTAAGTGAGTTTGAATAACAATTGGAATGTTCATGATCTGGGTAGGGCAAAGTCTTTCAGGTTATATCAATAGTATAAACCACAGGTGTTTACACTTATAAAGTGAATTTTTCCTCTAGCTAGGAAGATATCAAGGTGGTGTTAAAATTGTCTTCTTTATTTTTCCTATCGATTGTATTTTGCTAACTTTATTTCGCACATGATTTTTCAACGCGATATTAGATCTAAATGTATGTTTGCAACGTTTCAGACTTGTTTTTTGTTTTGTAAATAACCTTGC
>JARACY010003470.1:0-33006 GCA_029255725.1 Scrobipalpa atriplicella
CTCGCATTTTGGCGCGAAACGGATGCAGAATAATAGGAAACTTGCATCAGACATGATTCTTCACAATAACCCATATTTCTGTTAGACAAGTTTTTTAGCAGTTATGTTTCCCTGTCATGAAGCAGGTTTAAGCGCACCAGTCTAAATAAGCCCAAAATAGTTCGGCTTTTTAGCTTGAAATGGCCAAGTCGGGCGAGAAATCTTGACGACATTAATTCATACACAAGAACTACGACTAGGCTTTAAATGAACGTAGGTGGGGGCGCTGCATTGTATGAACAACTGTCAAAAATGCCTGTGGCGGCATTAGTTCCTTTTTACGCCACGTTCATTTAAATATTAGTCGTATACATACAGGATTTTAAAAAAAGTACTTCTACTAATGATACCAAACAACGCACAAACATTTTAACTCTTAAACAAAATTGCTATCTCAATACAAATATGCTCTCCTCACACGTTTTCTAAAGTTTGCACAACTGTAGGTAACTCATATTGATAAAACTATTTTTAACAACAACACCTTTAGTCTAAAATTAAATAAACACAACTTACATTTTATTTATAATGTTCTCCTCATCTGCAATTTACTATGGATAAGGCAAAATTTTATTTCGAGCTTAAATTTTTATGCTTTGGGAGTTATTTGTTATCATCAGTAGAACATGTATTTTAAAGGAACGCACTTTTATTTAAACCCTGTATAACGTAGTTGAAAGACTATCTTCTGGCTGCGGTCAGATAAGGCGGGTTCGACGCTCGCATTGTGTATTTATATGCTATTCGCATCTGTATTATAACGATACCTATTATAGTTGTTGTTGGTGTAAAGAGTCAAATGATAACTTAGTTGATAGGTGTATAATGCGTACAAAGTAAAAGGGCTGGAGATGTTTTTACAACTTCTGTCCTAGGTCCTAGGAAATGTAAAGAGGATTTTTTTGGACAGTCAGCAAAAAATAATACAGATAACGATATAAGTAGATACAAAATATATAAAAAAAGTTACCTGTAAATCTCATTGCATCAAGCTAAAAGATCATTTCTTACCATTTTTAGCGTACATATTCCTGTATCCATATTCGATTCGTATCCAATTCGTATCCGATTTTGCCTTCCTAGTAAATGTACAGCTTGTGCATCCATCCATCCATATCCGTTTTATTCACGGATACGAATTGGATACGAACCGAATACGGAGCAGTGCAAAAACGCCCTTTTAGTATTTCCAACTCAGGTTTAGAAAAACATAGTCAAACTTTCATGTCTTTTTATTCAAAAACACATTTCAAAAAAGCGTTTTGACATTTCATAAAAAGTTGCTGATTTGACTAGTAGGAAAATAGCCTATTAGTACAAAGTAAAAAGGTATGGAAGTTAAGAGATATCACGTGTTCCATCTCGCACACATGATATGTTATAAGAATCACAGACAAATTGAAAAACAGCCCCTAATCATTTGACCAAATAGGCGGAAAGTAGAAACTGAAAAACTAAAATATTTTTGGACTTCATTAATCGACTAGTAGTCTGCCCTCTACTAAGTTATCATAGAAACAAGGTTTATTCCGAGATAAAATGTAATAATTAGTCTATATCTATAACTAAGTAAAAGCCTATCGTCAGTTGTATAAGCCGTAACAGACAGACATACATTGTTACTTATAATATGGATAGAACTAGTTTAATAACCAGCTTCTTACCTCATGGAACCCTCGAACCAGCCACTCGGTCTGCTCAGCAACCCCCCGCTCCACCCTCCACCGCACCACCCTCTCCAGGTATTCCTTCTTATTCTTCTCAGTGACTGCCACATCTCTTCCCCCTGGCTTCAACTCTCGTTCTAGAACTCTTCCGTCGGCCAAACGCTCTGATACGGCGAAGGTCAGTTCTAGAGATGACACGCAGCGGGCTTGCTGAAATGGAGAAAGGATGGGTTCAGTTGCGGAGATCGATAATAGATGGCATGAGTAGTGATGACTCTGATTTTTAAAGCTGGGTTTCTAGGTTTTGTGTAAATGAACCTACTGTATAGCGTAACCACTAACTAAAAAAACTGAATAGAGAAAGACAAGATAGAATACAGTCGTATAAGGATCTTTTGGCGCGTGGGTGACATTGACAGCACAGATTACCTAGTATACATGTCCGTTAGGTTATGTATACTAGGTAATCTGTGCTGTCAATGTCACCCACGCGCCAAAAGATCCTTGTACGACTGTATGAGAAGGATTTATGGACTTCCTGTGAGTCCTTCTCTATGGACCTCTATGACAGGTCTTTATAGTCACCGGTCAGGCTATAACATCCTATTTGCAACAATCAGAAAAATTGCTTATTTCTAAGACATAACGTAGCTAAGATGTAACTGGAGGTGATTTTGTATTAGTACACTGATGGTGGTGCTTACTTGTAACCACCGTAATGAAGCCGCGAACTGTGCGTCCAATGCGTCGACATCTTCTAAAGCTGGAGGTAGTCTGAGCAACGCCCGGTAGAGGGCGCGAGTGAACCATGCTTCTAGTAAATAACCGTGCACGAGGGCCAGCCCTAGCACGCGGCCTGAGAATCGGAACCTAGGAAAAAGAAAAAAATTGTTAATAAAGACGTTGAGAAGATTTCTTAACTTTTTAAAGTTTTTATAAGGCCTCTACGACTAATCGTATCAATGGATGATCTTATTTTTGTATGGGTCTATTTGCCCCTGTTCAGAGACAGTTTCTCAATGGATGCCCTTAGTACCTTTAGTTAGACACGGCAACTATTTTCCCCAAAGTTTATTTATTTATTTTATTTATTTAACAATTTATAGTTGTTTAGTTTCGTAAGTAATTGTTACAGCTTTAGGTACTATAGGCACCTTACTTTTTTTTCTTATTTTAACCCATGCCCCTCCGGAAAAGTTATTCTGTTTTAGGAGTACGGTCCTTTGAAGTTCTCAAACTGTTTATATTTATTTAATTTTATTTTTTTTGCTTATAATAAGTTCCTTGGACCTAGTGCTCTGATCCACCTTTAACAAGTACCTAAATAAATAAAATCCTACTTAAAACCTCAGTGAAGCGTTTTGCTTAAAAGAGCGTAACAATATAAAGGTCGTCACACACGACTTAAAGATATTGAATTACCAAATATTTTCGTCATTTTTTCGTCACATGCAAACAGAAAAAAAAACATACATCTGCGTACGGCAACTTTAGTAATTCGATATCGCGTGTTTGCCGTAATTTTAGTAATACGAGATGTCGTTTTTGTATGGAATAAAGAGACTGCGTCGTTGTATTTTTGCTACGAACCAAAAATAGAACTGTTTATTTATTTTATTTTATTTATTGAGACGTGCACAACAGTTTACAATAAAAAAAATGCTTAGCTAAAAAAAAAAATACAAATAGGTACTGTTTATGTTGCTCAATGGTTTATTATTTTTTATTTATTAAGACACTTATTTCCAGCATCAAAATCAATCAAGCTTGAACTGTTTCTTGAAAATATCGGGTGTAAGGGATAGCTTTCCTCAAACTGATATGACGCTTAGTCAACGAAACTGAACAACTTTCACCAGGAAATTGTTTCAGTTATTAAACGTTTTTGCGGCTCAAGACAGCATTGGTTCCTACATGCTGACCTCTGAACTTCAATTTGAAGATGTCACCCCATGATGAAAGATTTTTGGGTTTACCGTTTAAGGTGTCTGATCGAGGTTGCTACTTTTTATGGGAATGCAAAAAATCATTTCCTGAAACACATTTCTAAGTCGTGGACTGAGCGAGCCCCTATCAGTTTGCGGGAAGCCGTCCCTTACACCCGGCATTTTCAAGAAATAAGCCCCCCAATTCTTGTATTGCAACCGTCTTTCGACATCAGAAAATAAATATAGTACCTATGAGCCAGGGTACACATTGACATCGAAGGCAAACATTTCCTTAAGGGTTGTACACCGTTACACTATCAATTGATTTAAGGTGCAGGTGCCCAGAAGATCCCGTTAGAAATTATAAGAAGGTCTTACTCATTCTATTGTAGTTAGTATTAGGAAATGAATCGAACTTCTTTACATACAATACTAATTGTTGATTGCGTATTACTATTGGCATTCGATTTGTAGAAAATATGTGTCAAGTTGGTTGTTGTAGCTAGTGCTTAGGAACTCTGTTTTGTTTAAAGATGGAACGTTGAGCTCAGTGGCGCCCCCACAAGTAATTTTATTGTCTCACAAATACAAAATATTTCTTGAATATTTTACGTTTTGCGACAATCGCAAGTAATTCTTCATTTTCTAATCCATAAGGTCACAATTCTTTGAATGTCAAAACACGAGTATGTACTTCTGGCACATAATTCTATGTATTACGTGTAGTAAATAGGTACATAATTGACCGCCCACAGCGAACCAGCTATATCCTTATTCCTTATACACCATTAACAACATTGTCACACCTAGTCCTTGTTACGCCATAAAATTATTACAACAAATTATGGCAACAAATAGCAAAACTACAAAATTTTCTTGTCGTCTCACATATATCCTGAATGCCACATTGAATATGGAAATTGGTCCTAAGTGGCTGCTCTGAAGTGACAATTACTATAATTCTGTAATATAGGAATCAATAGCTGACATTGTCTGTATATCAGCCTCGATTATGGCAAATAGTGTAATTAGAGGTATATTATCGCGTCAGTGATAGTGACAGTGATGGTGAGTTTTCGATCCGATATAATCCGATATAAAAAAAAAAAAAATCCCAACTTTAGGTATGCTGCTTTCTGACCTACATCAATAATCAATAATATTAGTATGGAAAATACTTACCATTCATGATGGTTATCAACGAAGGCAGACATCGGCGACACATGCACAGTGTATGTATCATTCGCGGAATATTCAAACAGTCCGTAGTAAGGGTTGAAGAGTTCTCTTGATAACAAGAAGAAGAACTCCCGACTAGGACCTCCGTAGTCCAAGCCCTCTTCGCCGTCCCATATTACGCAAAGTTTGCCCTTCTGCAGTTCCTTCTTGCCGCACGACATGATGCGACGGAACGCGTCTTCTAGGAGATGCTCGCGGCGGATGTGTAGCCTGGAAGTGTGGGAGAGTTTTGTTAGAGATACCTGATACATACATAACATAAAATCATGTGTTTAACCATAACGGGGCAGGCAGAACGACTGAAAAGTTTTGAGGTTTATTTTTGAAATAAATCTGTATATTGCTGTATTGTCAGCTCATCGCCAAAATTATAATACTCTGAAACCTTCAAATTCTTTGCTGGTTTTTACAGAATGCTGGGAGGAGAAGCAGCTGACTCTTTGTATGTTTTTTATCGCTCAGGTTGTTGTTGCTTGTTTTAACATTATAGTCTCGATCAGTCTACTGCTGAATTGTGGCCGTTAAACCATGTCAGCGGGCTATTCGGTGATTTTTCAACTCACCAGGGTTCATGGGGTCGTCAAAGAACAAAGAGACGAATACGTTTTAAATTCATCTAACGTTTATTCCCATGCCTATAAAAGTAAAACCTGGTTCCAGGGATAGGTAAGCTACGTCAGAACAAAAAATCTAGTCAGTCTGAAATAAGATCTATTTTGGAATAACAAGTAAAACCGCTCTGAAAAGTCCTAAATTCATAGGTGTCACATTTCCATTGTAGCTTCCAGTTATAACTTGCCATTTTAGCCCATTCACTGGTATCCAACAGGCAGCCTTAACTAGGTCAGTCCTATTTCTACGCCGTACCTATCTCTAAGAATAGCGCGCCCTATATAAGGTTGTAACTTACTGAGGGACACGTCTACACGTGTTATTGATACTATGTCTATTTTGGAGCATACAGGAGATTCTATTGAGGTTTAGTTTTGAAGTTTGAGTGGGTGTGATTGTGATTCCATACTCCCACGCGTTTTCAGCCTGCAGAATTCGAGACATTCTATACAGCTTTAGTTTTGGAGTTTGAGCGGGTGTGATTTAGTAAAAGGCGTTTCGCCTCAAAGTCCTTCCTCTGCGGCGCCGGTGCCCTGGTGCTCCTAGCGGCGGCTGTCACAGCTTGAGAAGCTCTCTTGACTTACTTGAGCTTTCCAGGCCCCTGCCCGTATCCTTTACTTTCGAGCTTGCGGTAGAAGGCTCGCAGTTTCGCCTCAAAGTCCCTCCTCTGCGGTGCTGGCGCCCTGGTACTCCTAGCGGCGGCAGGGGAGGCGCCGGGCGAAGGTGCGCTTGCGCCGACCGTCCCGCAGCCGCCCGCCGGCACGTAGCTCATGATCTCCTGCTCGAACAGGCTGGAACAATGAGAAATGGACTATAAATATAAAATTGTATGGGTAGAAGATTTTTGAGATATGATCTTTGCTATTGTAAAATCAAGTAAATAATCGTTAATAATTTTGTACGTAAGTATTTGGCTACTTAGTAAAATGTGAAGAAACTGCTGTAAGTACCTACATTGTTGCAAGTTTGCAAGACAACATTGTTTACTACCAAACTGTAGTTTGAATAGACACAGATTGATCTAGCTGTACTTCAAGGTTTAACCATAGCATTTACCTATTCGTTGTGTATACGAAAGAACACTTCAGTTTGCTCGATTATTTTGCATCATTTTAATCCTAAACAAGTACTAAAAATTATGAACGAAATGGTGCGGGATATTTCTTATTCAATTTGAGAACAGAAAATAATATAAAAGTACATGGAAAATGAAAGTACATAAAGTGGCCTAGTAATGTGCAGAAAGTATGGTCGAGTTACCGACATTTTAAAAGTCAACAGAACACGTTAATTTTGAGAATGTGTCCCAATAATTGTGAAAACAGTCGGATCTGTTTTTTTTTTCTTCCATTTAGCAAGAAAGAAATTTAAGATTATCATTTTGCGTTTGATAGATAGAATGGTAACACATCTTATCTATTCAACAACACCATTTTAGGGAAAAAGGTATTTTCTGTTTTGGGATTCAAGGTGCCAGTTTTGTCGATAATGATGACAATAGGGAAATTGGGAAAGAAAATAATGATAGTATTGCCAGCATCGATAAGTACTTGAGTACTGAGTTTTGTACTGAGCTTTCTCTTACTACTCAGTAGTAAGTACGAAGAACTAAGAATTACTTAGTACTTACTACCTAACGTACGTATTTATAATCAGCTGTCAAGAGTGACAGCGAGTTTGAGTTTGAATCAGGAATGTCATTTCAATACAAAACGGCCTGTCAAATACGCACTTATTACTGCACTCAAACTTGAGATCGCTTTATAAATACGAGCCTTTGTATTCGCAAATCGTGTATCATTAATTCAATACCGCAACGCTTTCCCTTTCGTATCGATTGATTTATAATGATAAGGAGTTTACTTTGCACTTAAAACTTTGCAAAGATCTGTCTAACTATACCTATATAAACTATCTGTAGATACCTTTGTGAAGAAAACGCGGTCCGAAAGAGCCATTTCTTTCTCTACATTCAAAATCAGCAGTTCTTCTGATTTTGGTAGTATTTAACATCCGGTATTTCTTAGGCCTATGTTACGAAACATTTGGTCTTGTGAATAAAATTCAAATAATATCAATGATCGGATTGTCCATAACGACAGCAAAGTTGTGCTGGTGACAATTTGTTTTGGGTCATAAACTCCACCCATGCAACACAAGAAGGTCAGACGTGCTTACACTTGAAACAAAATTGTAAATGGTGTGTTGTTTTTAGTTGGTAGGTATGTATTGTACCTGGTGCAAAAATATGTAGCAGTGAATCTGTGGTGTCAAGTGGTAGCTACATGGATCATATGGTGAATAAAGATTCCTAAGACAGATGGTTATAAAATTATAAATATGAACAGTCCTATCTGAATCATTTGTGTATTTTAAAATTCGTGAGACGCATCGTACGTGTTCGTTCTAAGAAGCCATTGTTGTTCTGACTGCCCCGTAAGGAATACAAGTGTGATTTTCAATTAAAAAGTTTCAGTTCTTGAGCATGATTATCAAAATTTAAAAGCAATCAAATTAGCGGCGAGCATATACTTAGTTTTTGTTTTGTAGCATTGACATTGAGAATGAGAGCGGAAATTATCCAAGATGGCCATAAAATCTGCAATTATTTTGGCAACCAGAAAAACATGAAATTATTCAAGACATTACAAATTCTGATGGGTCAATTTTAATTAGGTCTAACGAGCTCGGTGTGAGAAAGTCTGGTGGTTTACTAGAGCGTGTACGAATTACTTATTATAATCTTGCGTTTGTAGTGAGCGCATGGTTTGCGTGAAATACACTAATTGAGGATGTGTACCATATTCGTCAATTTGGAAATATGTTGGATTAAGTAAGAATTAAAGATTAGATCGAAGAAATGTTGGACTTGAAGTCTGACGAACGAAGAACCTTTTTTTTTTTCAAATCACCTTTTTCGCATTGGCTTAACCGACACCAGTATAAAAAAGAACGTATACGTACGTATGTAGTTGATAGTGCTACGAGAGGATTTGTGTTTCCACTATTAAGTTGCATAATACAAATGATAGGATTGCAATGTTGCCTAGAAATAAACAATCACTGTAAGATAACAGCGCAAGCGCATATTGCACTGTTTAGAGTAAAGCCCTCAAGGATCAGTCAGTCTGACAAAACGTGGGAGGCTTAGGACACGACTAACACCTTCATTTTGTAATAGAAATACTAAAATCCACGCTAAAAGCAGTCCCTATCGATCAGCTTGCTCAACTCAACACTTATGCAACTGAGCGAGCTTTCCTTGAAATGATCTCGGGCTAAATGCCCAGGAGGGGCAATGAACTACAGATTATATCCAAAAAGAGGAGCTCGAGGCCGGCCCACATTAGACAGAGACAAAACGTAACTCTAGGCTAGTCCGGGTAATCGATTTAGCTGGTCGAGGATCGAGATTTAAAGGCGCAACGCCCCGCCCTCGGCGCAACATCGAGATTCGGTAATTAGTATAATAATTTCATTTGGGGCTTGAGCCAGGTGAATTATACACGGAAAAGATCTACGTGAGGATGCGGCGCACGCACCGATCAGTCGATAAAGCTCGATCCTCTGTTATTTATAGTGTTTGATTTTTTTCATAGATTTATCACAGGTAAGGCTCTAATGTGGGTTTTGGAGGCTTAATAATATGTAACGCTTCCTGACTCGGTTAAGGGTTTGAACTTTATGGAGGCATAAAAATAATCTCACAGAAGATTAAACTTCGAAAGGATCGAAAGCAGTTGCTGGCAGGTGTTGCAAGATTAATATTATTACATCTGGAATTACAAGCAACCCTGATTCGTTAAATTTAAATGGTGTAAGTGTAACCAATTACCACATAGCACAGCTCGTAGACAAAACAAAACGAAATTCGGCGCAGTGTGAGTTGAGCCCGCAGAAATGTTTTCGTAGAATCGCATGCATTGGCGACCCGCTTCAAGTCACCAACGATAATTTTAAATGAAAAATTTTGAATGGGAAAGTTCAATGACACTAGAAAAAGGATTGTTGCGACTCTTTTGATGATTTTATAAATACCTGTATCACAACATCAGTTTTACAAATGAGAAAGAAAACTAGACCAAGTATACTACCCTGCGCAATTTTTACCAGGGCCCTCTATTCTTTACGGGGCACAGTGCGTACGTACAGTATTTATTCCATGGTAGTTTTGTATGTTTACTTGTACAGCGTAGCTTGCTTATTATCACATAGAGACGTGTATTGATTTCAAGTAAGCCTTCGACAAACAAAATATTGAACATTATTACCTACAAGCCCTTTCCGAGAGCAGCCTTCACGAACTTAATTATTATGTAATTATTATTTGTAGCACGTGCCTATTGCTTTTATTGTGTATCGTATTGTTCAATGTTCGCAAATCGAATGACAAAGAGATAATTGAGGAAATATTGAGTTTGTTGTTTTAGATAGTGGATTGGTACCTACTTGCAAGGGCGTGGCAATGGTTGCTGATGAAATTAGTTTCTGATGTAGGCTGTTGGTGGTAAAATTATCGTTCGATATTTATTTGTGTCCTTAAAAATGACTCGTGCATAAGTTTGCAGAAAAATAGTAAATCCGTGTTAACTTTTTTTCATTAATCACTTGATGACTTTAACAAAATTGATAACCTTATCCAGAACCACGGATACGCTTTTTACAAAACCCGTGAGAAAACTAGATGCCGCACGCGATGCATGTTAAAAGTGTATCTTTGTTTTCCACGGTTATATTACCGATTTGATCAACTCCAATTGTTGGATAATCCTTTAATAGTCTGTGAAAATGATCGCTCCAAACATTTTTTTTTGTATATTTGCGGTCAACACATCAGAATGATCATCGTTGTTTTTAGATATTATTTTGTATCTACCTGGGTATCTAATTATTTGGTTGCCTATTTCGTGTTATGTTATGTTTCTTATTCTTTGGTAGTTATTATTCCCATTTTAATGGTGTGGTGGGGCGTGCTATCTTGATTTTGACTTCCACTTCACTTCGGAGTATCACTTTCAGTGACTCTAATGGAACTTCAAATGTTACCTAGTAAATGTAACAGCTAAATTATCGAAAACCGTGAAATAGATAAAGAAGTCTTTAACCCAGCCAGCCTCCCAGGTCGGTCATTTCAACGCCGAAAGGAACACAGAGTAGGTATCAAGATTTATAACACTCGCCAAAGGGCAATATTTTTACGAGCAGTTGTAATTATGGTTTCTGGTTCGGAGGCTCCATCCACACTCCACATTCCTGCCTCTACGGAACCTTTGGGGCCGCGGGCCGGCTCATTACCGGTGATTAGGGAATCCTAATGGTATTCGACAAGCAATGGATTCTTTGATGTTTTTAGAATTGAGGATTTTGATACAGATTGGCCACGTGTTCTTTGGGTTAAGATATGGGCATCAAATACCATGCGCATTACGCGTATAATTGTGTATTGTGTTTGTCAACCGGTTTGTTAACTGTGGCAAATATAGCCACCCCCAATTCATGGAGGTTTATATCTAGCAGTGGACTTCCTGCAGCTGATATGGTAATGCAAGAAAGGGTAAAACTGCTGTGGCAATAATTTATATTAGCTCTAGATTCTGGTGTCTGATAATGTCCCTGATTATAATCTATAACGGTTAGTTTGTGATATGATAAGCAGCAAATTTTATTAAAGGTGCATTTACGACGATGTGTAAGTAAGTATAACTACTTAAATGACTCTTAGGCAAGAGATTTAGAAAAATAACGTGAATTGAAACTGGATGAGTCTGACTGAATAGCGGAAGTAATATATTACGGATGAAATTATCATGTCGCAAGTGTTTTTGTAATTTCCTTTGCTTATTTTCGAAATCCATCGTCAATCCAAAATCATCAAACTAGTAACACGCATTTGCAAGGATGTTTCTTATTTCTGATCTACTTGCTTAGAGTACGATAATTATTAGTTTCTTAGGTTTACTAATAAAGGCTTCACGACATACAAATTAGTAACTCGTGTATAGACACTAGTATAGACAGTTCATAAAGATAAATTGATATTTATGTTCGGTTCAAGAGGTTTTCTAAATAACGAAATGTAGTCTGATTATGAAGCTGTGAGTATTTCTGACTAAGGAGCTGTGAATTGAGAATAAACTAAACAGAGACCTCAGCTCAAGTCCGGTGCAAGTATCTCTCAGTAGTCTCAGTACTTCCAAGTCATCAAGCGGCCGGCAATGAGTTATGACGGCCGGCGGCGCCTGCGCACGTTGCGGAGAAAGTTACTAGTTACCGTAACAGTTACCGGACAGTTACTGGCCATTGTGTTATCCTACCGTTTATCTTTATTTACCCCTTTTAGGGAGCAAATGTTCCTTGGAATAGGAGCGTCGGGTAAAGAATGCTTTCTTAGACTGTTTATTTGTTTTTATATCTATTTAGATAATGAGAGAAGTCGTTATGGAAGAGTTATGTCTGCTATTTTTCCATTGTCCAGCATACCAGGCTCGATGGTGAATTCAAAACTGTTGGAGACTTCAAATGGTCATAAATGCCCAGTTAAAATACCAAACTAACTGATATTAATGCATCCTTCGTAAAGTTTTCAATAATTAAGAACACCATAGGTATAAAAAAATCGAGTACTAAGACAAAGATACAGAAGTAAATTAGCTGAATGACTGGTTGAATAACAAAATTCCTCCTTATGTAACTTAGAATAAAAACCAGAGATCCCTCTTGCGTACGACGCATACTTTGGCTTGATCCTAAAGGACCTCTCAAGGCTGACTTTATAGCCCGATGAACCCTCCATTGACGGCCCTAACTACCTGAATGTCTTGTGCTACGTCATCAGACGTCAGCGGGCATCTGATAGCTCGCAGTTGCCACTCCCGCGCACCTGTCCGTTCCCCGAGGCTACGTGGTTATACCACTGATTATAAACCAAGATTAGATACTTTTCTTCCTTTTTTTAGAGTTGTAAGTTTCGTAGCGATTCGGTGTTGATTGAATTGCGTTGCGTTATTTTGAATCTCTATCTTGTTTCTATCAACTTGACCAGCTTATAAGACGTTAGATTTATGATTTAAAGGTGCGTATGCTAAAACTGGTTGTTTTTTAGTTCATAATATAATTTACACGGTGTAATATACGGAGCTCGAACGAAGCCGCTGCGTGCAGCCTGCGGCTCTACTTAACTTAGCCATATTTCAAATGCAAAGCATGCCTTGAAAAATTGCCATGTTATTGAAAATTCTCGAATAAACCAATACCACAATTCACCAGGTATTTTTACCACCTTTAGTTAGTTGCATTGCAAGTGAGGAACACCTGGCATGCGCACACGCAGCTTGGCCGGCGGCTCGCACGCGCCGCTCGAGGGTTCCCGACGCCATTATAACTTTCGGCGGAGTCGTGTGGGACGCGTAGCGTTGTGCCGTTCTCGAAATATTCTCCGGCGCGAGAATATTCTCGGAAACGCACTCGAAAGTTTCCGATGGAACGAGAATTTAGGAGAACATTGGTGTTAAGTCTTGATTTAATTTTCTTTTTATATGCTAATAGCTAAATTTCAAATATATGAACTGTTTTAGATGTTTTACATGTCAGAAACACTTATCGTTTCGTATATTTCCTATGTTCCCGAGAATATTCTCCGTAAGTTTCCCAAAATTCTCGAGAATATTGTCTGTGTGCTGAATTCAAATAAAGATAGTCTAAAGTTATGATCAGAGGTCGGAAATTCGGGTGCAGAAAAAGTAAAAAGCCACTGTTTGAGCTACTGAGAGTTGCTACAACCACCTTTTTCAAGATTTTTAGGGCCCCAGTTTATTTTTCTTTTATAATTGTTTTAGTAATGCTAATGTGTTCTTTGCGTCAATATAATTCGAAACTGTTTGTTTTTTTTTTATATTTGTTTTAATTTGAAAGATATAAGTAGAAATGTGTTTTCAATGTACTGAAAAATAATAAAAATATAAAAATATCGTTTGATTGTTTGATATTTTTATTGAATACCATTTAAAAATGATGCTTTTATTATTTTTACACTAAAATTTGAATGGGGCCCCCGGGGGCCCCAAAAAATATTGCGGAGAAAATTAAAATTAAAATTCGTATTTGGCAAGGTTAAGACAAGATAAACGCTTTTTAATCTTGTCATTTTTTTTTTCTCGCAATTTTTTTGTTTAAGAAATAAAACACTTTTGGGCCCCCGGGGACCCCATTCAAATTTTAGTGTAAAAATAATAAAAGCATCGTACAAATCATTTCTAAATGGTATTCAATAAAAATATCAAACAATCAAACGATATTTTTATATTTTTATTATTTTTCAGTACATTGAAAACACATTTCTACTTATATCTTTCAAATTAAAACAAATATAAAAAAAAATCAAACAGTTTCGAATTATATTGACGCAAAGAACACATTAGCATTACTAAAACAATTATAAAAGAAAAATAAACTGGGGCCCTAAAAATCTTGAAAAAGGTGGTTGTAGCAACTCTCAGTAGCTCAAACAGTGGCTTTTTACTTTTTTTGCACCCGAATTTCCGACCTCTGGTTATGATGATTATTCATGCTGCGATTGATCGACTGCAAAACTTGCCGCATTGCGGTCATAATTAAATAATGAATTAACAAACATACATTTAATAGTATCTACCATTGAAATATCTGAACCTCCTGATTGTATGAAACAAAACAAACCCTGATTCGGAGGACATAAGCCGTCGGTCCCGGTAGCTGTTTTTGTCAGTGGGTCGATACACAAACCATGTCAGAGGCTTATTAGGTGTGCTATTGGGCGGTTTGAAAACTCTGACATTAGGGTTCATCGGGTCGATCGACTCGAAACTCACACGACATGAAGAAAAAGATAAATAAACATTTTTTGTTGGAGCCTAGGATGTAAATGCAATAGATTTGAGATCAGATACGGCATGTCTCTCACTATATACACGTATTCATTCAAAATTTAATCGCATTTCTTGTTTGGTGGCTTAGAAATAATATTATACTATATCTCGTGAGTATAAGTGATATAATTTCTATGTTTGATGGACATCTTCAACGCGTATTTTATTACCGCTAATTGACAAAAACGTCCGCTCGCACTGAACGCCGCGCAGCGACTGAGCTCCCTTACTCCCTTACTGCGATCACATTACCCGATTCGCATCCGAAATCAGGAGGTAGGACGGTCGGGACGGCACGATCGCCCTTAATCAGGATCCTTACTTCCTTACTGCGATTAGACTTGCCGTTTTGAGCTCCCTACCCTAAATCGGGCCTGGTCGGCCGGGTAATGTAATCGCTGCTATAAAGTGCACGTGCGCAACAAACAATAGAATCAGAACCCAACTAAACTAAATGTTTTACCGAAGAAGTGGTTTGCCGACAAAGAGTAACTACCTATCCTTACTTTTAATATATTTTTTTTATAATTTTTATTTATGAGCCTGTGGTGTCCCACTGCAGGGCAAAGGCCTCTCTCCCTTCCTTCCACTTTTCACGATCCATTGATAATACCCGCCATGCTTTTTGATATGCGTCCAATTCATCGCGCTACCTCTTTCGGGGTCGTCCACGTCGCCTTATTGCATTTGGTTCTCAGTCGGTGGTAATTTTAGCCCATAGAACATTCGGCATACGGTTGACGTGGCCAGCCCAGTCCCACTTCAAGTAGGCAGCCTTCTGAGCTACGTCTACAATTTTTGTTTGGGAATGCAGCACTGAGTTCCGAACTCGGTCGATCAGTTTAACTCCAAGAATGCTGCGCTCCATGTAACGTTGGCAAACCTTGAGTTTGAATTTTTGGACATCAGTCAAAGACCAGGTTTGAGCTCCGTAGATAAGGATGGGAAGAATGCACATATCCATGAGTTTACGCTTTAAGGTAAGGGGCAAGTCACCTTTCATAAGATCTTTCATTGCCCAATAGCTCTTCCAGGCGTTTTCAGTCCGTCTTTTAGCATGCAATTATATCAAAATTCTCGGAAAACTGGGACATACCTGCAAAATTATAATGATTTCCTCAAGATTAAATTTGCGAAATAAAAACAATATACAGTTCTAAAATTGCCAGTTTTTTAACATAAATTTGTTTACTACTTTTTGTCGGCTATAGCCGACTATGGCGCTGAGGGCAAGTTGCGAGCTGTCGGCTACACCCGTCGTCAGTGGCGGCGAAAAGGTTAAATTTGTCCGGCTGTAGTACGACTAAATTAATATATAATTCTTAAGTATAAAAGCGTGGAATTGTCGTCAGTGTTGCAATGAATGAAAAAACCCGTAAAAGTAAAGTTCATTTCATTGTACTTAAATCTAGTATTTTTGATGCATTTAAATCTAAATCTTATAATTTAATTGAAAACCTTCTGAAATAAATCCTTTACTATGGCTGTTTCAAGCTATTTAATGTACCTTCATAATGTTTTATTGATTTTTTATTAGTTTTACACATTACTGAATAAGCTTTCATTGATTACAATTAAATGTATAATCGATACTGAATGTTCTCGGTCCCAGGGAAAGTTTCGAGCACAATGGAAACTTTCCGAGAATATTCTCCGAAGAGAATATTTCGAGCACGGGAAATTTCCACCCGCCCATCGCTAGGGACGCGCTGCGTGCCTCTGTAATCACTACGGTCCGGTGCTGCAGCCCTAATCATTAGGTATACAACGTGCTTTTAAATTATCAATAGTGGTGATGAGTGACCATGGGGTATACATTGTTCATACCATAGTATTTTCTGTTTAAAGTAATTTTAAGAGACTAAATCCCCACCAAAAAGAATTAATATTAATATAGCTGGTGGTGATGAGATGAGTGACTATAGGAATGATGAATATCTGGTCGAAATATTTTTGAAAGACAAAATTTCCGAATGACTGCTTTTTTTGTCGTGTATTTCGAGAAGTATAAAAAGCGCCATTGTCAACTAAAATCGCACTCAAAAGAGCGCAACTAAAGAGAGAAATCATACAGCAATATAATGCTAACGATAATGACAGAACGAGTATTACAAAACGAACGACCTTGCCTCCCAAACGAACTTGTATCATCTCTTCAAGCCGCGAGCGTAAGAAACGTAACACCACATAATATACAGGGTGTAAGAGACAGCTTGTCACAGACTGATAGAGGTTGCTCAGTCAACGAAACTGAACAACTTCCACGAATATTTTCTTTACAGACATGAAAAAAAAAACTTCCTCGTACTTTTCTGATCGAGGTGGTCACTTTGTATAAGGAAGTATTTTTTTTTAATTCCTTTACAGAATTTCTTTCTGAAGTTGTTCAGTTTCGTTGTCTAAATAACCCCAATCAATTTGCGGGAAGCTGTCCCTTACACCCCGTATGATAGAGGTAACACCCGTAATATAGCTGCGCGCGCGCACGGGTGAAACACGGTCATTACTTTGTATCAGAGATAGTTTTTGAAATATGTAAATGTTAGAGAATATAATGTAGCTGTCTTCGATGCTATAAAGAGTTTGTTGTATGCTCTTGAAGATATTCAAGAAAGGATGTGAATATCAAATGCTACTTACTGCTCTAAAAAAAATATTGCAATCAATACGTGCGAATTTTATAAGTATTATTGTATCAAAATAATGTAATGGTGTGACTAAGTCTTTGCCATTTATTAAAACCTATTAAAATATAGCGAAATATTCAAAAGATACTAAGGAAATCATTTGTATTCACTGTTTTAAACAGTTCTTTAATAAATAAATTCCAGCATTCTCTCCTAGCGTCTATGTGGACGACATAAAACACAACAAGCATTTAAAACCCGTGAAACATAAAGCTCAGAAACGGGAGACACCACCGTTTAGACAATAATTACTATTTGAAATCTATTGCCTTACCTTGGGTCCAAAAAGTATCAAATTACTTCCGAGAATGATTCAAATATTGACACGCAGAACCCTCCGATTGTTCCCCACTATACGGTCAGATCTGATTTGAAATAGAATATTGATATAGTTCCGTTCTATCGGCATTGAGACGACCTTTAGGGAAAAATGAGTAAAGATAATTAGAATTAGATTACTTGCAACTATTGTTCGTAATAAAAAACAGCATTGATATTGCATCGAACCCGATTTAACTTCCACTGTCTTGTTTTATTGACTTCTAGAATACATTTATTATATTTATTAAATAAAATGATTTCCTTAAATCTTTTGTTACTATATGTTAGTACGTTTTAATAAATGCCAACCAAAGACTTTCACCATTAACAAGTCATCAAGGTAGATACAGATGGAGACTTCTTCATACGAAAGATGTGAATCAATAATTTTACGAACCACTCTCCTAATCGCAAAATTTACAACCTACTAAGTGATGCCCCAGCAGGACAAAACGATTGATCCACCATAATTTTTTTAAAATAGGCAATTGCGTTTCCAAAACATCATCTCAAGGATAAGAAATGATAGGACTGACAACGAGAAAAAATAGTAGATAACTAGGTAATCCAAGAAAGGCAATACCTGCAATACGCAACTGCGCATTATTTGCTTGTCGAATAAGACAATAAGGGTATATTTTACGCAAAGTTCGCAATCAAATTGGTCATTGTGCGTATCTACTCGCCAACCAACTTGCCACTTGCCAACCATAAAACGCATTCGCGTGTCCACAGAGAATGCTAATTGTCCCCGCCATTGTTGGACCCGTGGAAAAATCCGTATAAATGGGTAGATTATTTTTATTGCCGTACAATTTGTTATTTTACTTATTCCAGCAAAATATTTTACGAATTTTGTAAAAAAAATGCATAGAAATGCACTTTATCATGCATGATTCGAGGTTCTTTTTTTTAAATCGCTACTTACACTGGAGCGAAAAGTATTAATTTATAAACCAGATACACGAGTAAAATTTAATTAAATGTAAAAAGGAAGAAAAGTGAAGAAACCTTTGTACTGTTCAGAAGTCCAGGTCAGTTCACTGATAATGATAAATATACTGAATATTATAAATTTTCTGCAGATGTATTTACAACAACTAACCGTTATAATATCGTCAAGGTAAAGCTAAATAATGTTTCTAATTTATCAGCGTTTATAAAATAAATGCAGTTACGCGTAACATTGCTCCAGGTTATAAAATAAAATATAACAATATTTAGACAGATTGTTAGTGTTTATTAGCAGACCGCAAATTTTTCAAAATCCAAGGCTGGTGTAAAATTAGTTTTGACAATATGCATTGACACTGTATTAATGTGTTGGGTAAATTGGTTCCGCGTTTCGGTATTGCCACAAGGCAGTTACCTATTTGTGTTACAATTATGTTGTTCTTAGGCTAAAATGATATTTGGTATATTTGATACCTTCTTCCCAGTAACAGAACTAGAAAAGAGTTTTTGTGAAGCGCATTTCATACAACTTCTTTTTAAAATATCTATCTGCCATGCATGCTAAATGGATTGCCGTATATTCATGGAATTCAATGGTGAAATAGAGACGTTTCACCTTTTATCTATCAATACGTCAGAAAACAGATACCAAGATAGGTGCTAATTTTGATGGTCCCTCATTCTTACACGGCTAATCATTAGTTATCATAATGTACAAATTGTGAGTCAATTTTTATAACTTCTTCAAAGTTTTTGCTTAAGTTTTTTAGGTCTTTAATGAGAACTTAGATCCTTTTTCCTTAAACCAATTAGGGAATGGGGGTTTTACAAAATTGAAAACTTTAGCTAAACTGCGATTTAATAGTAGGGTTGGGCCGGATATGCTTGATATGCACATTAAGATGTTTCAACAAAAAAGGAATCAGGCGCAAGATGCTGAGGTTCGAAAGCATCGATTACATCACATGGATATGGTTATTCTTAGTAGACCCTGTATAAAGAACAGGTAACGTATTTAATATGTCACATTAAGGAAATAAAGGAGTTTTTGACTGAACAGTGTCACCAAAATACCGTAACTACTTAAGCATCCCCAAAACAGTTGTAAATCCAAAAATACTTATCACAACAGCATACCACAAAATAAATGTTTCAAATTGACTCGGGGAAACCAATATGTAAACAAAACCTCTATTTTTTTTCAACGGCATTGTTTCAGTGGCAAGGCCAAAGAACATTAGCATGATAGTAACGAACACTAGTGTTACAGGCAGGCATTCAGATTTTTCAGACCCAGTCGCACAAAAGAATAATTTACTTGGTAAATTGCCTTTGTCAGATCAAAATCAAATGCGATAGGTATACATTTTCGTTAGGTACTTTCGTTAGTTTATAAATACAGGGTGCTCGAAATTGAAGATGACCCGAAAATTTAAAGTCTCTGTCAAAGAATAAGAACAATTTTCACACAAAGAGAAAACTTTTATATTCATCCATTTATAGTCTGTCAATTGGCGTGTGGTATACCTTTTCAAAACGATGTATCTAGCTCTTTTTACACAGCAGCCCTAGACCAGCGCTAGCCTAGTCTGGCAATTAATTTATTTCTGGTTGCCCTGCCACGTCATATCAATTAGGATACGAGGCAGTTAAGAACTTCCGTCGTTGCGAATAATGTGTACCATGATTGAAGTAGTACTTTCAACCCCTTTCGACATCCTGTACTCGTTGATGTATATGTAAAAATAAAAATTGCAGCACCCAACCCAAGGCAGCACCCCTTTACTTAAGTAGGTACGTGGATGCGATTGGAGGATCGTCAAGTAACATGTTCAGCTCAATAGTTAAGTTCTTTTTTCGTGCCTCTAGTAAATATTTTTTAGAAGATAATTATGATTTGTACCTATACCTTAATATGATTTTATTTTTAAGTTTTTAAAAGTTAAGTAGGAAAATAGTTTTGGTATCGATCTGATCAGACCAATCTGCTTGCTTCCTTTGACACCCTTCATTCCTAGATTCATCTCTGCCTAGCCTGATACTAGCGACCCCTACGTCATACAATTAGGACATTACGGCCGAAGGATTTCCGTTACCATTGGCAACGCACATCAACATCATTCATTATGTATATTAACAATGTGTGTGTTTGTCCGTTCGCAATTATCCATACAACATGTAGTTGGCGCGATCTGTTTAAAACTGTAAATACTGTGCATGGAAAGCTCTCAATTAAAAGTTGTGGTGATGCAAAAATGTACTGGTTTTTAAAGCGGGTTAAGTGATACTAGCTGAAGTGAGTTGTTCTTAAGATTTAAAAGACAGCGTTTTTTGTGTTAAGTATAATACGAGTATAATTTTTTTATGTGTCATATGATGAAGTAAGTTTTTTTTAACTCTTGGATAATTATTCACACATATTTATGATATTTAATTTACTTTTGGTGTTACCTATTAAAAAGTAAACCAACATTTATCAACATACCAAAGTTGTTTTTATTTAAATGTGTGTTCAAATACCAATCCAGAATACCATTCGAAATGAGTTAGGTACATACGACCTCATTAAGATTCCGTCTGTTACATTGTGTTACCAGACCGGAAGTCCTGCCCTGTCCTGTTCCCCATTGTTACCACGAGGGGGGTTTGACCCCCCCGGCTGGTGGGACTGGTGGGACTAATTTTAGCAACGCTTTGTCTGGTGTAAACAAAGAAATGTGGCGTTTATTTGCGTGGAAAGGAGTGTTTACCAGATGTCGTCCTTATGTTCGGTTGCTTCCACTGTCGGTTTATTTTATTTGAATTGTATCTTTACATTAAAGTTATTAATGGATTTATTGCTTCTTTGAAGAATCCGACAATGTATGACAGTCATTTTATTTCTTTAATATTTTATGATAGAGTAATTTTGAAAATTTGGGAATTTTCAAATTGTTCGTGCAGATATCAACAATAAGGGAAAAACCTTTTTTGATAATAAAGTCCTCAAACTTATAATTCTTATACAAATATGACCAGTGATAAATTATCGTACGTATTATGAACTGTAAAAAAAAGAACCTATAATCCTGAAACACAAATATGAACAATGATAAAATATGATAATCAATAGTTACTTAAAAGAGGGCAATGGCTGATTGACAAAGAGTCTTTACAAACAGATATAAGAATTGTGTGATTAATTTTATTATCCACGTGGTAACACCAAAAGTAAATTAAATATCATAAATATGTGTGAATAATTATCCAAGAGTTAAAAAAAACTTACTTCATCATATGACACATAAAAAAATTATACTCGTATTATACTTAACACAAAAAACGCTGTCTTTTAAATCTTAAGAACAACTCACTTCAGCTAGTATCACTTAAGAAATAGCACATTGTGGCTTCCTTTAGACAACGCAGTAACCGACAGGTATCCAGTTTGTCCTCCCATTATTAAAAAAAAGAAGTTATTGCATCTCCAAACACGTTCTCTGTCGCACTTTCCTATTCATTATAACATGTAGTAACCACAACTCGTGGGAATCCTAGCGCAATAAAAACTAGCAATCTAAACGCGTAAAGAAGATTCCTGGCCTCTGATTATCTAGGCACATAATTAGGGCAAAAACTGGACCCTGGTACACTGGATTCTGGGATGGCATTATGGAGTTGGAACTGGTTACCAAGGTGGACTGCCCACAAGGACTGCCAGGATAAAAACCTGATTATCCGATTTGTGCCTTGGACTATTTAAACGTGTAACAGTATCCATTTTAATAGACGTTACTAGGCGCATGACTTTCAGTTTTACTTTTTGTATCAGTAGTAACTACATAAATGTCTTCGTGTATTGGTCGAAGCAATCTGCTACTCACTTGTTGGTTCTTCGAAGGTTTTAACTTCGCCTTTTTAACTCTATACGAAGGTTCTCTTCAGTAGCAGCATTGGCTTTACTAAAATGAAAAACATGAGTAAAAATCGTTTATCTTCGCGCATGTTCTCCAATAGGAGTAGACAGAGAATCAACAGCTTATTAAAAGTAGCTTTCTTTAACAAGATTATTAAAAATAATGACAGGAAGCAAAGTGGCCAACCTTTTAATTTGAATTTTTCTCATTTCTTAACTTTGCCCTTTAGCTTTTCGCCCCAGATTCTTAACCGGACATTCTGTAGTACACAGGTTATATGTAATACCGAGAAATTATCCGAAATTATCGCAATTCTTATCAAACGGAGCTTTTGAAACGCCGTCAGGAATGTTAAAGAGTATTTCTTTTACTTATCGTGAAAGGAAGTGTGTAGAGGTTACAATTACCGGTAACCGGTCATTCTAGTAATATAGTGAACGATAAGATTTGATAACATGTAAGGCGACTAAGGGATAGATCCAGGGAATGGGCAGCAGCGTTCCCTGTGAATGGAAAACATCTACTGCGCTCACACCAACCCGCCTGCCAAGTGTGGTGAGTATGGCATATACCCCCAATTTTGGGGAGGCCCATGTCCAGCAGTGGACTTTTGTGATGATGATGACTGTAGAAATGTGTATATGGATGTTACGTACATAAGCTAGTGGCAAATCAGAACCATCTACCACATAGCTACAGAGTATGTACGTACCTACCTACTAGTTATTTCGTAGTACAATAAAGATTGCCTTACTAACTCTTCTCTTCACCATAAAAATTGCAATCAGCACATGATGAGCTTTCATGAGAACTAATCAAGTCTTGCATGTACAGTACACACAGTTCAATAGTATCTATGGTTCGTTGAATTTTAAATCCAAACTTTGAACAGGCGTTTCGCTATTCGTCTGTCGTGTAGCAATAATTCTTCTACTAAGATTCGAGCACACAATTAAACCGCTAATGCTCGAAACAGATCGCCTTTAACGAAATGTGTGATTTATGTGACTAACTGGCTCTAAATTATCAACAATAGGACGCGACTTTAAATTTTATAACTATCGTAAATCGTGGAGGTTTTTTTTGTAGGTTTCGGTTTCGGACATTCGTGCTCCTATGTCGTTAGTCGACCAATCAAATTGTCGTAAACGATAATAGTGACGGTCGTAACATATTCGTTCGATATGGGAAAAGTAGTATTGAGATCGTCTGGATACCATTGTGAGGTGAAGAGCCATAAAGTTACCGCTTTTGGAGACACAAGTTTTTTTTTATTTGTTCTCACCTCAGCACTATTAAAATAAGAATTTATCGACACTGAATTCAATTGTGATTTGAACAAGGCTATTACATATTATTGCACAAATTAGGCACTTCATTCAACATCTATTAAAATTTGTGGTGGTTATTTCAAGTCCCGACACCGTTTGATCGTTCGTGTTGTACCTACCCTCGAACTAACAATCCATACGATACAGAAGAAGACGAAGAAGAAGGAGAAGAAGATTTTTGCACCATCGATCCAGCAAAAGACAAATTACAAATCTTATAATCTTTATCCTAAGGTTTTCGTAAATCCTTGTCACCATACAGAATAGCTTGGTCATGGTTCGGAGTTGGTCAAACACCATGCCAAGGATGAGACGAGTGTGGGGAATTACTATATCCATGCTACGGTCAATGGTTTTCAATCGCGATACTACTTTTTGTCGTATCCTTGCTTGTCTATCATGTATCCTTTTTTTTTACTTAGTTAGAAATGAATTGAAAGAATTGGGGAGTAGAGACCAGTAGACTCGAACTTAGTATTTTTTTCTTCATTTGCCTCTGAGCAGAGGAATTAAATTAAGAATTTTGATTACTTAGCCAATATCGTAATACTGAGCCGAAATTGAAGTAGGTAGTTATTGTTTTTCTATCGCGTTGTCAGATCAATGATCCCTGGTCTTTTTATATCGCTTATATGAAAATCCTTGTAAAAATATAGTTCAATTCGAAAATATTATCGCACCTTAGTGATAATCATGTAATTTCTTCTACGAGTGCTAATTTTCAAGTCCTTTCGCCAAATATCTTCACCAAGTTATTAAAAACAAATTCATCAAAATCTCCAAAACGTCCAACGAGTACAAGAGCCTTGGGAGAGAGAATTAAAAAACTGTTATCTGCCTACCTCTCCTTTATAAGAGCTCACAATAAAGGATGTCCCTTACCCTGGTCCTTTGTAGGCTGCCGCTTCCAGAAATGGTCCTAAATCTTACAAAGACGCCAACACAATCAGTGTTTCCGTAAAAGAAGTACAGTCAGATACTGATGTGATCCTCAATGCTCAAGAAGGACTGTTCAGTTCTTATTTCAATCACGGTAAGAACTAAATTCATGAAAGTGTAAAGCATGGTTGTGACTGTACTGAACGAACAGCATTTGGAGAAAATATTGGGCATTTTAGATGTTACCGTTTTGGCGATAAGTAACATCAAAGGTAGCGACTTTTAGATATTTCAATAATTTACTTTCACTCTTTAAACGTTTGTTGGGGTAATAAAAATAATGAATTGAAATTAGTTGGGAGTAGTATTATGATTATTTTTGTTACAAAATAAACACAACATGAGTTCTTAGTGTGATTTTGGAGATAGTAAATTCATTGATAGCTAATTTAGAAGGAAACGATGTTGTAAAACTACCAAACTAATACTTATTCAGCAGACTGTACAAAGCTCTGACTATAGAAAAGTAGAGGACTCGGCATACCTACGAAAAAAACGTGCATACCTACACTGGGTCTGGCACAAAAATGGCGTCTTGAAATAGTGCTGCGCATATTATAATATCGACAGTTGTATTGTATTGCACGGTATCTACTTATACTATGTGTTACAGAATGGACAATAAAAAAGTTAAGGTGTGTTCTGTCAATGAAACTCAACAACTTTCTTCTAATTTTAGCTGCCACCTTTTTAACTCGAAGATTCTAGCGATATTTCAGGACGTTCTACCGACATGTTATCGATAAATTGAAAATGCGGAACCGTAACTCTATTTACTATGATGAAGCATTTTCATAAAAAATCACTGATTATTCATAGGAAAACAGTAGATAATCTCAGAAAAGTAAGTGTATGTTCATAAACTTTCCCACAAATAACAACATCTTTGAAAATAAATCAAAAAACAAGATATTTTGAATGAATTCGATTACTTACCTATGCAACGTTATTTTTGGATGTTTTTTGTTTGCTTTCATGCGACAGCCTATCACACTGCACCTTCCCATAATAAAAACTGTTTTCTTCACGTTTTCTCACTTTAACAAACACTTATTTGTCAAAAATACACTCAATTTTCATAAAAAATCAAAATCACAACAGTGGCGATGACAACTGACGTACTTGTTGTTGACGGGAACAAAACATGGCGGACCGGCTTCAGTGTTGCTATTTCTGGTACTGATAAAACAACTACTGTCCTTTTTTACGTACGATTATATTCATAAGATAAAAAGTGATGGCTATATTTTTATGAGTGATGATGTTTACACCAAGTCCTCTACTTTTCTATAGTCAGAGGTACAAAGTCGTCGATGTAATAACCGACTTTTTTGGTATAGGAACGGACTAAAACCAGCCATCTCTTCAAAATCGATACCAACAATACAATCCACCTGATACAGCCGTACTAATGTGTTTTCCGACAAAATTGCCTCCAATATCAAAACATTCATCATAATGATTCCGAGCGCACGATTCGATCGAGACTCGAAGCGCTATGTAATTTAGCTTTGAATTTAGAACGGGATGCATGACGTCATCCAGTGTTAGCCAATCACGGTCCGGCATCGGCCTAAATCTAGACCTAGAGCTTAGTTCCGTAAATGTGGAAAGTGCTAAGCCTTCACTTTGCCTGAATGACTCTATTAACTTAAGCGGTGTTCTATAAGGCCCAAAGGGACAATACTTCATTCAAGTTATCTCCTTGGACTCAAGTTCTTTACTTAATTTGGAATCTAGGACTTTACTCAAAACTAAAAAGGTAAAATTAGTGTTTGTGCCTTTACATTTTTAATGAGCTCGGAAAATTTTAGGTTTTTAATCTGGAAATTTTGAATTCGCGTAAGAATATTACAAATTATCAAGTACAAAAATATTACAAATTAACGAATATAATATTCGAAGCATCCCTTTTTAAATGTTATTGCCACAAGTAAAGGAATAGTCATGGCAAATTATGTTGCAAATGAGGATGTTGCATTAGCTCTGCTATGATCACAATTTATTGATGAGAGAAGTATTAAGATAATTGTAATGTAGAGACGATTAGGAAATCATTATTTCTTAAATAGTAAAAGATGGTCAATACAGAATAATAGAAGTTCGATAAAACAGCAAATATGCGAAGAAATCTTATCTTAAATCTCCAAAAATAAAGGGGAAACCATTAGCACATGAAAGCTAAATAGTGATAACAACGTTATTGCAGATAAAGTCAGGACAGACAGGACAAATATTGATAAAGACATAATAATATTTAATTCATCATAACAGGTTCCGGACAATGTCACTTATATAAACAAAAGGACAGTTATTACGTGATTAGACCTACATTAATTAGAATTAACGTACTATGTGAAAGAATTAGACAAAGCAAATGAGACACAAAAATTAATGATCTTCACAGGGTATAATGGATCGTATGACGTAATTTTTGCATAACCGAAATGGAAGCGAATGCGTGTGAGAGCCGGAAACTTGCGCGTGCGCACCGAGATGAATGGAGACAAACACGGGATTATTATGCGCTGGAGCATTAGTTTCATAGGAGCCACTTTCGAGACATTAGATGCAGGAAATAATAAATCTACTAATACTAATGCTCTAATAAAACGTGTCAAAAAAGTTGATGAGGGAATAATTTTAATTGTAGAAACTGCAACAAAAAATAATGACGATTTTGTAAATTCTGATTCTAGGGTTAAGTTCGATGCGATCATCCGACTGATTGGACAACTCAAATGACATGCAATAATTCCAAACTTTTTTACTAACAAGACAAGATGAAAAGCGTCCTCCAGTTACGCATCTAAGATACGCATCAGACAGACCGTGGAAAAGCGCACAGTGCGCCGGAAAGCGCGCACGCAGCCGAGCAGACGAACGTGCGAATAGGAGCGCTTGCGCAACGCACGCGCATGGGACGAAGCCGACCGCATGGGTAATACGCTTTTATTACCACCATGTTTTCTGCTATGTTGTCGATTTGGTTAGCACACGATTCAACTACAATGCATTATTTTCTGTCAAAGGGAAAATAAAGGGACGGAAGAAAATAAAATTATTTTGTTGCTGTCAGTAAAAATTGGTTTCAAAACTTTTAACCGATTTTAAATTTTATCTCACGAGCAGACTAGCCATAAATTTTTGAAAATCATTTTATTTGACAGGATTAAATTTATGTTATCAGAAAACACTTTTTTTAATTAAGTCGTGTGTAAACCGAATCGACATCAACTTCTATTTATCTCAGATGGATTGCAACGATAGAGCCAATTTTCCCAATCGAGCAAACGCGATGTAACGATGTTGATACAACTGCCGTAATGTCACTACACCTAAATAAACTGACGTAAAGAAAGTGATGGATATTGGTCATTTCAATGGGGGCATTTAATTGGGTATTTATGTGGTTGGAAGGTAATTTGCGGAGAAAATAACTAGAGCGAAAACTTACAAATTTCAAACTGCAAGGAATAGCATACATTGTTAACACGCATCACATGTAATTTTAAGAAACAATAATAGGAAGATTCACTTCAATGATATTAAGACGCCGCCATGGTTCAGTTGGTAAGAAAATTGACACGGATCACTGGTTATTAAAATCTTAACTTAAACTTTGACAATGAAAGCACACATAGAAACAACACACATGAAAATGACGCTAAATAAAGTTATAGAGATCACATCTTTTGATTCTTCATTTTGATGTTTGTCACAAAATGCTCACACACAGACTGAAAACGACTCAGAAGCTTTTGTACACGGAGGAACTTTTGGACATTAAATATTGGGGTAATCTTTTAAAATATTCTGATGTTTGTCACATAAATGCCCACTCGCAGCCTGAAAACGACGCCGGTAGTCTTAGGTAGCGAATCTTGGCCAAAACTTTTGATTCTTTATTTTGATGGTAGTTACAAGAAGCCACACTTACAGACTGAAAACGACGCCGAAGGTCTTGGAGATGACCCCCATGGTCTTCTTCCAGCCCTTGATGAACTGCTGGCGGCGGCGCGCCCGCCGGGGCGTCGCCGCCCGCGCCTCCAACTCTTCGTACGAGTTAATCTTGCCGGCTTCCGGAGCCAACAGCCGAACCCCTCATCACTCACTGGTATCACTCAACACGGGCCATAGGAAAGACTGGATTTTTTGGTCATTAGAATACAATCGTATTAGTTATTGTTCCTCCCCGATTGTTCGGTCCAATTTGAATATCAAATCGGGTGAGGGTTCGCGTGTTTACATGGCAGCGGACGTGGCGTGCGTGCGCTCGGAGCGGCGGCGCGGTGTAGACTGGCGACTCGTGAAGGCTCTGCCCTCTGCGTAGGGCTCCCGCTACGCCGCTACGGGGGTGAGCGAGACTTGTTTGACGGTTGTAGTGCTTGCTTGTAAGGCGTAAGCTCGCGTGAATCATTCACTGCGAGCTATCTGCATAATTCTTTCCATTGAGTGGAAAACCTCGCGGAAGTGCCTCCTGGCGTGTGCTGCCTCTGACTCTACACGCGACCATTATGTTAGGGCTTCTAAAGTTCAGTAAATCATTAATATCATTAGTCATTTCGAGAACAAAATTGTAGAGAAAACCTTGGTCATTGGTGAATCTAATATAATAAAATAATATATGCCTAGAATGAGAGGCTCTATACATTGAAAAGCTCGCTACGACATCAGATTTCAGGTTGGATTTCAGGAATAAAGTTAAATAAAATCTATATTTTTAACAGAGTAGGCAGTGCGACAGTAGCCTTTTCGACGCACGTCTGTCAAAATTTTATGGAGCATTTTAGATAACATTTTATACGTATTTAACTTTCGTTTTAGTTTCGTTAGCATTGCTGAAACAACCCTAGTCACAAACAATTGGTGTCTCTCCAATCCAGACGTCTAACCAGCATTGGGTATGGGTTGCCAGCCGCCGGGGGCTGAAGCTCGCGTGCTTGCCACCAGGCAAATTAGGGAACGGTGGAGATGGCAACGCACCTGTAAATCATGGGGGCTTTGCCCTTGTTGGTTTTCTGGGTAGTTAAGAAAATACAAAACAACGTATCCTATCAGAAATATTGTGGATCTGACTAATAACCATCTTAATTTAACATCATGTTCAATAAGGCTAATCTGCCCATTGATGGACCCCTTCCAAGGCGTGCTACTGAAGCCCAGTGACAATCAAAGTTAGGTATTAGTTTAACAATAACCAAAATACTAACTTTCTGCCGTATCCAAAAAAAGAGGAAGTATTTATCGATTAAATTGCACTGCACACACATGTCTGGGTCTAGTGCGCCTAGGATACTGCATTTAAAAACAAGTTTGTAATTACAACAAACTTGACCATATACAATCAATAATTGAACTAAAATTAACTAACAAAGTCATCACAGTTTTTTGTTATCTAAATCAAAATTGCAAACTGGAAACAATTACGCTGGCAACGCGAAATTGAGATTAATACTATAGACGCATAGAGGCTGTTTTTGAAGGTTCAAATTACTGAAAGGTTTTTATTTTCGCACACAGTTTTGATAGGATACGTTGTTTTGTATTTTCTTAACTACCCGAGAAACCAACAAGGGCAAAGCCCCCATGATTTACAGGTGCGTTGCCATCTCCACCGTTCCCTAATTTGCCTGGTGGCAAGCCGCGAGCTTCAGCCCCCGGCGGCTGGCAACCCATACCCAATGCTGGTTAGACGTCTGGATTGGAGAGACACCAATTGTTTGTGACTAGGTTGATTTTCAGCTAATGCTAACGAAACTAAACGAAAGTTAAATACGTATAAAATGTCTAAAATGCTCCATAAAATTTTGACAGACGTGCGAAAAGGTCGAAAGGCTACTGTCGCACTGCCTACTCTGTTAAAAATATAGATTTTATTTAACTTTATTCCTGAAATCCAACCTGAAATCTGATGTCGTAGCGAGCTTTTCAATGTATAGAGCCTCTCATTCTAGGCATATATTATTTTATATATTAGATTCACCAATGACCAAGGTTTTCTCTACAATTTGTTCTCGAAATGACTAATTAATGAATTTACTGAACTTTAGAAGCCCTAACATAATGGTCGCGTGTAGAGTCAGAGGCAGCACACGCCAGGAGGCACTTCCGCGAGGGTTTTCCACTCAATGGAAAGAATTATGCAGATAGCTCGCAGTGAATGATTCACGCGAGCTTACGCCTTACAAGCAAGCACTACAACCGTCAAACAAGTCTCGCTCACCCCCGTAGCGGCGTAGCGGGAGCCCTACGCAGAGGGCAGAGCCTTCACGAGTCGCCAGTCTACACCGCGCCGCCGCTCCGAGCGCACGCACGCCACGTCCGCTGCCATGTAAACACGCGAACCCTCACCCGATTTGATATTCAAATTGGACCGAACAATCGGGGAGGAACAATAACTAATACGATTGTATTCTAATGACCAAAAAATCCAGTCTTTCCTATGGCCCGTGTTGAGTGATACCAGTGAGTGATGAGGGGTTCGGCTGTTGGCTCCGGAAGCCGGCAAGATTAACTCGTACGAAGAGTTGGAGGCGCGGGCGGCGACGCCCCGGCGGGCGCGCCGCCGCCAGCAGTTCATCAAGGGCTGGAAGAAGACCATGGGGGTCATCTCCAAGACCTTCGGCGTCGTTTTCAGTCTGTAAGTGTGGCTTCTTGTAACTACCATCAAAATAAAGAATCAAAAGTTTTGGCCAAGATTCGCTACCTAAGACTACCGGCGTCGTTTTCAGGCTGCGAGTGGGCATTTATGTGACAAACATCAGAATATTTTAAAAGATTACCCCAATATTTAATGTCCAAAAGTTCCTCCGTGTACAAAAGCTTCTGAGTCGTTTTCAGTCTGTGTGTGAGCATTTTGTGACAAACATCAAAATGAAGAATCAAAAGATGTGATCTCTATAACTTTATTTAGCGTCATTTTCATGTGTGTTGTTTCTATGTGTGCTTTCATTGTCAAAGTTTAAGTTAAGATTTTAATAACCAGTGATCCGTGTCAATTTTCTTACCAACTGAACCATGGCGGCGTCTTAATATCATTGAAGTGAATCTTCCTATTATTGTTTCTTAAAATTACATGTGATGCGTGTTAACAATGTATGCTATTCCTTGCAGTTTGAAATTTGTAAGTTTTCGCTCTAGTTATTTTCTCCGCAAATTACCTTCCAACCACATAAATACCCAATTAAATGCCCCCATTGAAATGACCAATATCCATCACTTTCTTTACGTCAGTTTATTTAGGTGTAGTGACATTACGGCAGTTGTATCAACATCGTTACATCGCGTTTGCTCGATTGGGAAAATTGGCTCTATCGTTGCAATCCATCTGAGATAAATAGAAGTTGATGTCGATTCGGTTTACACACGACTTAATTAAAAAAAGTGTTTTCTGATAACATAAATTTAATCCTGTCAAATAAAATGATTTTCAAAAATTTATGGCTAGTCTGCTCGTGAGATAAAATTTAAAATCGGTTAAAAGTTTTGAAACCAATTTTTACTGACAGCAACAAAATAATTTTATTTTCTTCCGTCCCTTTATTTTCCCTTTGACAGAAAATAATGCATTGTAGTTGAATCGTGTGCTAACCAAATCGACAACATAGCAGAAAACATGGTGGTAATAAAAGCGTATTACCCATGCGGTCGGCTTCGTCCCATGCGCGTGCGTTGCGCAAGCGCTCCTATTCGCACGTTCGTCTGCTCGGCTGCGTGCGCGCTTTCCGGCGCACTGTGCGCTTTTCCACGGTCTGTCTGATGCGTATCTTAGATGCGTAACTGGAGGACGCTTTTCATCTTGTCTTGTTAGTAAAAAAGTTTGGAATTATTGCATGTCATTTGAGTTGTCCAATCAGTCGGATGATCGCATCGAACTTAACCCTAGAATCAGAATTTACAAAATCGTCATTATTTTTTGTTGCAGTTTCTACAATTAAAATTATTCCCTCATCAACTTTTTTGACACGTTTTATTAGAGCATTAGTATTAGTAGATTTATTATTTCCTGCATCTAATGTCTCGAAAGTGGCTCCTATGAAACTAATGCTCCAGCGCATAATAATCCCGTGTTTGTCTCCATTCATCTCGGTGCGCACGCGCAAGTTTCCGGCTCTCACACGCATTCGCTTCCATTTCGGTTATGCAAAAATTACGTCATACGATCCATTATACCCTGTGAAGATCATTAATTTTTGTGTCTCATTTGCTTTGTCTAATTCTTTCACATAGTACGTTAATTCTAATTAATGTAGGTCTAATCACGTAATAACTGTCCTTTTGTTTATATAAGTGACATTGTCCGGAACCTGTTATGATGAATTAAATATTATTATGTCTTTATCAATATTTGTCCTGTCTGTCCTGACTTTATCTGCAATAACGTTGTTATCACTATTTAGCTTTCATGTGCTAATGGTTTCCCCTTTATTTTTGGAGATTTAAGATAAGATTTCTTCGCATATTTGCTGTTTTATCGAACTTCTATTA
>JARACY010003471.1:0-33003 GCA_029255725.1 Scrobipalpa atriplicella
TTGTAAAAATTATTTAAATCAAAGAAATAAATGTTTATTTTATTATACTTTATCTCCCAAAGTTAATTTTATTTATAAAATGTTGACCACTTTTCTGCCATAAAAACTCTTTGCTAAGATTTAAAAAAGTACCGTTTGATAAACCGTGCGTTTTACCTAATTAAAAAAAACTCGTGTGTTTTACAGCACTCGTGCATTTTACATTACGATTACGCACAAGTACGTAATAAGATACAATACAATATTGAAATTGGTGTAATAAGAGACCCTTTACGAGCAAATGTGTTATAAAACAATTTATTTATTTTTCCGCGGACTGGCAAACGCCGAAGTTGTTAAAATACGAGGTGTAAGAGATATTACAATACTAGTGTAAGGGACAGCTTAATGAAAAGTTATAGGGGTTGCTCAGTCAGCGAAACTGAACAATTTCAGGAAATAAAATATTTTTTGAATTTCCCAATCAAAATGTTCATCGATGATCATTTCCTGATCAAAGTTGTTAATTTTCATGAACTGACTGAACATCTGGTATTTTAATGTCCCTTACACCTGCTATTTTAACGAATTCGGCAATTGGCCGTTTTGTGTTTGCCAGTCCGCGGAATGGTTGTGCCGAAATAAAAGAACATGTCGCGGATTGTGCGTTTTGCAATTGCCAATCCGCGAAATGCCCCTTTTTTTCCGGCCAATGAGCGATTTCGGGGATTGTGCGTAACATACATACATAAATCACGCCTTTATAATGGGGTAGGCAGGGCGTCAACGACCCAAACAAAGGTTAATTAAAAAATCATAACTCGCAAAATATCGACTTTTTTAAACTTTGTTCTGATACTTCCTTAGAATAAGACCTAATGATTTAAAAAAAAAAATTAATACCCTGGAGTTAGTATCGAAATTATTGCTAAAAACGGCCGTTTTTGGAGGAAATTTCGATAGTAACTGCGGGGTATTATTTGCTCCTCAATTCATTACCTACTTCTAAAAAATAATTAGTTCTAATTCTAACAAAGTTTTAAAATTGTGTATATTTTGCAAGTTATGATTTTTTAACGAGTGAGGGAGCCACCGCTCGGTATAAACGCGAGATAACGTGTAAGTTCGTATGTCGAGTCTTCGAGAAATCATGTTTTGTGTGGAGATTCATTAGCCAATTATTTAAGCATAAATTACAATTACAAAATACATAATGTGTTTTATTTATTTTTGACATTTGTTTACTTATCTTTATTTTTTAGTATTTAAATTAATGTATCAAAAAATTTGCATGATTGGCTATGGCCATAATCATGAACACCTGAATTTTAGTCCAATTAATTCAGATTAGTTCAGGGGATGTGTGATATTGTAATTTATTCGCAATATTTAAAAGATATTTAAATATCTTTCTAATTACCATATCACACATTCCCTGAACTAATTGGACTACGATAATGTAATTAACGTATATTTAAACCGTAAATGGCGACCTTCGAGGCATTGGATAAAAATTCTCCAAAGTTGTAGTCTGCTCGCAAATACGAAATTTGAATTATTTCATAGAATAGAATAGAATAGAAATTATTAATAATCATATTAATCAGTGTTACCATGCTTCTCGTCGGTACCATGATCGGTACTGTAGCCGCTGCGGCTGGCAGTATTTGTTACTATGAAGTTCCGGGCGACATCAATGTCTGCTACAATCGTTGCGCAAGTCAGTGTGGTAAAGGAAAGTACGTGTGTCAAAGGCTAAAATCAAAGGATGGAACGAAACTAGGTGTTAATATGGGTATTAAGGGAACGTGTCAGTAAATAGTTTAGCGTTTTTACCATGGAATTACTTACTTACAACAGAGTCAGTGCCAATACGTTTTACTATCATCTGAAATAAACAACCAAAATTTGTTCTAAATTGAATAAGTGTTTTATTAGTACATTGTTGTCGAGGCATGGAAAACCAGCAATTGACGGACGAGTAGGGATTGAATAATACGAGTCAGGCAATTGCTATTTCCGCCGAGGTTTACATAGTGCTTTTCTCAAATTAATGCAAGGAAATACATAAATAAAAAATCTATGGCGTACAGCCTCAGTGCTAGGTCAACACAAATGCAAATGGTTGAAACTAAACGCAAGTGTACTTAGAAAAAAAAGTTTGGGCATGAAATCATGGCGTTTTGGACTTTGCTGGACAGTTTTGGCATGGAGGAATGGCGTTTTGTACTTTGACGGAGCGCTTTGTTGTTCGAAATTTGAAAAAGACGAGTTCTATAAAAAGTTGTTTTTTTTTTAATTTAAGAAACCGTAAATGTCAAAGTTTGCGTATTGATTTGACATAAGGAATAAGACTATTTTCATGCATGTTTGAGAAAAAATAATATTAACACGGCTCTAACTTTGAAGCAGATCTGCCTGCTTGAGCGCGTTTTGCAGAGCTGCTTTCAGTGTGAGAATAGCCTTGACTGGTTAGCTTGATTATTAGCATCCTAATGTTTAATTTAAATCGGTCAGGCGCAGGATCAAGTTAAATCTTGTTTACGCCGAATCGTGGCCATTGACAGGTAAGTAAGTTGTGTACCCGTTCGAATAGAGGCCATTCTCATAGGATTGGAGTAAGAATGGACGTTGAAAATAAAACCAGATCTTAGCTGCTATAATTTATTTGTAAAAAAATATTCTACTCACTACATAGCCAATATATCAGTTAAAATTTTAATAATTTAAGTATCCATCCCTGCGTAAGTCACATTATTTATCATCTATACAACAATAATTAATGTTTCACAATGAGTATTCCGGCCATTTCTCTTTAAACAATCTCAATCGGATAATTTATGCTGAAACTTACATTTAATACGAGATACATTAGTACGTAAGGGGTTTGAATATATGACCGTGGATTAAAGTTGATCCAGAATTTTATAATTTATTTTATACAATAAATATTACGGAGTAAGAATGTAAACATGTAAACGAACAGAATATAAACAGAGACGTTACTTACCTCGTAAGGCTATCTAGAAAATACAAATGGTTCAGCTAAATGATTGTCATATTGGCTCGCATATAGCGTATTCACTAGTATAAAGCATTCTCTTTTTCATTATGAAGTGCGCAACGCAAGAGATAAATCGACGACAGCATTATACCGGGTGTAAGGGACAGAAGACAGACAGTTACTCAATGAAACTGAACGACTATCAGCAGTAAATTCTTTCAGGAAATGAAAAAAAAATTGCTTTCCCATACAAATGGTCCGATAGAGGTGGTAATTTTGTGTGGAAAAGTCAATTCCTTTTTTCATTTCCTAAAAGAATTTCCTGGTGATAATTGTTCTAACTAACTCTTTTTCAGTTTACGGTACGCTGTCACTTACACCCGGTATAGTATAGTTGTGAGTCCCTGTTAGCCCTTCAGTCAGGGCAAAACTGTGGCAAAATTTTCAAACCCCTTTGAACAACAATATTAACAAATGGTCCATTAAGCTTTCTAAGATAACTGTATTATTGCTTTGTTTTACTTGATAAATATATCTTTTATTATGACTAACTGCAACGTATTTACGTACCTGAGAATTACATCATTAGGTTTATGTAGTCAATACTAAGAAGCACACGATTCATATTGCTCGTTAGAGGAATAGGCACTATTGAATTACAATTTTACAGAGAAGGTTCGCGATCGGACCCCTAAGGAAGAACCAAATAAGGAAAAGTATAAATAGATCCATTACAATAACAGCAGGGTCCGATCTGATACGGAATATTGTAATTGACAACATTAATTTCACACCCAGAGCTTCTGGAAGTTGCATACTATGCACATCACTATCACATCTTTATTGCTTTATTTGGAAACACACACTACAATTTCAAACATGTTTTATCACAATTTAAATACATACATTCGAAAACTACTTAACGAGAGTTTGAGAGATAACTTGTAAGATCGTATGTCAGTCTTCGAGAAATCATTTTTTGTGAGGAGATTCATTAGCCAATTATTTCAGCATAAATTATAAAAAATACATAATGGTGACATTTTGTCTACTGTCCTGCGACGAGACGAAACTAAGATCACAAACACATGCTTGTTAGAGCGTAAGCACACACAACACAACCGGCTTGTTAGTAACTTAATATCAATAAAATAAACTTTGTTCATCAAAGTACAAGAAACTATTCATAAATTAACCTAAATAATAATAAATAACCAAATTGGAAGATCGAAGGGTGTAGCTACACTGTTACTGACATGCTCCTTACGAAACACGGAAGAAGATACCGTCCAAGAGTTAGTCGGATACGATTACAGAGGAACTGGAAGTTAGCAGGAAATGTTACAGGAAGATAATAAGGTGGTAATTCGTAACTACACGCGATGATATCGGACATCTACATAATTACTACTAAAATAAAAACTAAGACAAAAATTTACAGATTAAAATTCGATAAAATAATACTGTATCACTACCGCGAGCAGCGATATTAGCGGAGATTGGATCCTAAATCGGACCGAAACGTCGCACGCGTGCAACCAACATTTGTATTGTTATCAATATCCCTAACCAATTAGAAAAATAAGCGCACCTCAAGTGCTTATCTTGCTTATTCGAGATTTTAATAGTTCAATATCATAAACAGAGAGCGAAACGCTGAAGATGCTAGAGAGCACAATTTTGTGAATATATCATACAATATTACGTTCTAAGAAGTCATGAAAGTTTATTGTCAAGGTAGACTGTCATTGCATGTGCACGCTAATGTAAACACGACCTAAACGATGATTAAATATACATGATCCCAATAATAAAGAATAAATAATCTCAAGATTTTAAAGCTTCTAAATACAGTAAGCTTAGGTAGTTACGTGAAGCGTATTGTGTGCATCAGAATGGCGGGTTTTTTCGAAACATTTTCTTACTTAAGTTTCAAACGAAATCAGCTCCAAAACTTTCTCATACATCATTATTAACAACTTTTTACCATTACAGACATTTTCACTGCCATCCGCCATTTTGACGTCCGGTCCGCGGGTGGCGCTTATTTTTTATTTTCCTTCGTATCCATTGAGGTACAAATTTTTATTTCTTAGATACCAAATAGTACAAAATCAGCTCTAAATAATAGACTACTTTTCAATTGATTTCATGACTGATCACCCGCCATTCTGATACACACAAGCTTTTTACCGTTTAGCTGCAACATAATCACGAGTAGGACAGAGCGCGCGAGCGTCCTCTAGCTAAAGATTATCACAATGTCTCATAGACTGCAGTAGTTTACTGGCCCGAAGGGTTACCGTAATAAACACATTAATACTAAATTAAGTAATTTCAAGAAGGACGGTGACAAAAGGATTCACAGTTAAATAAGTAGTAAGATTCACAGTTAAATAAGTAGTAAGGTATAAGGATGGAAGCGACAACAAACCAGCCTTTACAGTTACAGCTGAGAGCGCAGTGTAAATGCTCATGCTTCATAGGTATAAGTAGGTATATAAGCAAACACTGGCCGCCGTGAGGTCATCAGGTGACGGTTTGTCTAATAATGCCACAAACATTTGGTTATAATCTGTTTGAATGCTTACTAACCAAAAATGCCCAACACATCGATTAATACGAGAAATACCTAAAAAAAAACCGTTTATCTAAATTACATTCATTATAATAATGCCAAAACTATGTACGCACGTTAAATATTTTGTAATATTTCAAACTAATTTTATTGTTATTAATTAACATCATTATTAATTATATCTGAAACATACGCTTGAGAATTATTATGGTTGATACAATTTTAGAATCAAGTAGACATGTTTGTCATTATTGCTTCATAATCATAACACATTTCGTATCACTTATTGCCTAAAGAAAATACTCGAAGAAATAAAAAAAATACTTAAATCGTAAATACTGACCGAAAGGGAAATAAATTAGATTAACTATAATTAAACATTAGCCGTTACATCTAAGTAAAATTATAAACTTTACAATATCTTAATATAACTAAACCTAAACGAATACTCGCTTCCTGCTAAAGGTAACCGTAAAATAATTTCGTCAGTGTCGAGAGAGCATTTAAGGCAAGGTTCGGGAAAGATACCGAGTTGCTACTACTTAGGTACAGTCAACCACTTGCGTAGCTAATTTTTGAAGTGAAAACTTCTTAAAACATGTTAAACTCGTGTCAGACCAGAGTCCTGACCTCTGGTCAAACACTAATTGTATGCAAACATAGGCCAAGTAAAGTGGCCGATCACTAATTTACCGCGTTTTAGAAACCTACTAGCGCCATCTGTGGAGTTTTCGCTTCTGCCGGCACTCCCGGAGTGCAACCCGTTTTTTTTTTTATTTATTTCAGTATAAACCGTCAACACAAGGTAACGATGCCCTGGGTCTAGCCTTATCTGTGGTTGACCGACCAAGAAATACTTGAATCCTAATTTTAATTGGCAACCGCTCAAAGTTCACTTCAACTCGAACAAACTACTTATAACGCGATAAATTTCAATTTTATACACTATAATTTTTACAACGTTGTTTTACCATTTCATCAATCACGCTTATCACATGTTTTAGAAGTGAAGAACATTGGAATATTATTAATATTATTGCTATAGAATTGCCATGAATTGATCAGCTTAGTTTTACACTAATAGGCACTACGTTATTTAAGTATAGGAGGCTTAACAGAATAAAACCAAGTAAAAGACTCGCTTTATTGAAGTTATACTTCTTTAGGCGCGTTATGAAAAGATGCGCGCGCATCTGTAACACACAAAATTTTCAACACCATGAAATTGGCAGTAAGCGATGCGCGCGCATCAGGTTGAACTTGGTTGTAAGTCAAAATGTCAAAAATGCAACAAAAATGTCAACAAAATAGACATACAATATTGAGGTTAACTATGCCATAAAAGTATAACTTCTCAGGCGCGTACCCATTTTTTAGTTATACATTTCACTCTGTGGGTAGTGTTTTTTTAGGGAACGAGTATTATTAAACATTTGATTATTAATTTAGTACGTACAGGCCATGGTACAGGTATAAGAAATCTTTTACTTCGTTTTATTTATGCCCTCCTTTTTGTTCGCATTTATACAGCGAATAATTTCGGTATCATTATAAGATTTAAAAATAATGCCCTGTTTTATTTAATCATTATAATACTCCAGGATTCCCAAAGTAAATGAAGTTTTTGTTGACACTGGCCTTTATATCACTATGGGTCCTGTAAAATATATCTATTTATACGTGTGTGTATGATTTAATGCATGTATAAACTATGCTAGCTATTTTATTTTGACTGCACAATAAATCCAGAAAAAGTTACTTATTTTATATAATGGATTTGTTTATTGAAACAAATGCAAAATGTTTAAACTGGCCTTTAGTTGCAAAACGATCCATCCGTACAATCACAATCAGGAGCCGTATTTTTGAATCACTCGAACTTAAATACGCATACGAAAGAGTAACGTTCGCATGCCAAATAGTGTGGAAATTGCATGCAAATGTGGCTTTTTCGTCTGCAAAATTGATTAGAGTGATTCAAAAATATCCAGTGTGATAGTACATGCAAGTAGACACAATCGTGGTCTTTATGATGCAGTCTATACAAGGAGCCCGGCTGTTTACTGACGTGTGTGTACTGTGTACGACACACACATGCCGGAACGTAACAAGGAAGTGCCTCGTCAGCCGCTACGCAATGCGTCGATGCTAAATATCGCCGTACGCGCACCATCCGCATTTCCGCATGCACGTCATAAATATCAAGGAAATAGTCATTTAAAATTATAGATAAGGTGCAAACATTTGGATTGTAGTATTGAAGTTGTAGAGTTTTGGGTCAACACAAAGAGTATTTTATTTATGACTTGCCGGCGAATAGCGCAATGATAATGACAATAGAAATGATTATCTACGCACAAAATCAAGTCGCTCAATGTACCCTTAATTTTGCTTCAATCTCATAACATGACGATCAATTTCTTTCCGAAGAACACAAATCGCAGACAGTCATAAACAATAAATGTTTATCATCCAAAGATTCAAAGTTGGAATCACACGTTGGAATATAAGTATCAATTTTAAATAAGTAGTTTAGGTAAGTTGTAATAATGCACATGGGTAAGTAAAAGATAAACATTTTTTGATCCAGATTGCTCGACAGATAAGGGATTATTAGAAATTGGTCTATATATTTTGTATGGTAGATAGGAGACACATTTTTGACAGTCACTCCAGTGAAGATACTGAGACTAAATAATATTTATAAGAACACTCAAATTAATACGGAACGTAAGATCAATTAGATCGATTGAGCGACTTGACCCTTGCCGCGCGCGCCTTGTTATGTGCATCTAATAGTCGATTAGGCGCACATCACACCGCACAGTACTGTTATTATTAAAAATATTATTATCTTCGATTTAGTTAATTTATACGGCGAAAATCATTGCGAAGCTTCTAAAGCCCAAAAATTTTCAACGATAAGGTATGATTGCGTTATCTGTATGCAGCGATACTTGCGCACGCATTTGAAGCCCAACTGTTAATAAGACAGCAGCGGCTATAGATACTTGCATAAAGTGCTAATTTCGCGCCCGTCACATACCCTTATGGGCCATCCAGACCATCCGATCCTACATCCTGAATCGTTTGGTGTGACCATTTCAATAATGACAAATCTGCAAAAAAAAAAAAAAACTGCAGACCGGGCAAAAATCAGTGTTAAAAAATGAATTCAAATAAGGTAACGTGAATTTCCTTGGAGTCTTTTATATCCGCCACTTTTGCAAATTGTCAGCATAATCTATCACTGACAAAATGTAGGGCCAAAATTCCACATTGGGCAGAAACTGCCGCAAATGTTAACATTTTATCCGATTTAGGATGATCGGATCGAAAGGAGCTGGAGTATTATTCTTCTCGGCGCTATTGCTGTGTTTGTGGGCGGTCCTTTGCGCTGCTGTTATGTTTGTGTGCGGTACTTGCGTGCATGAGCGTAGACGCGCAGTCACTGTGTTTCCTGGTTCAGATCCTTCACATTCCCTTTTTCTTGCCGCTGTTATGTTTGTGGGCGGTACTTGCGTGCGTGGTGGGCGTGCGCATGTGGGCAGACGGGCGGGTGCGCGTGCGCGTGGGCGCGGCGGCGCAGGGCAGGTGTGGGCGCGGTCAGTGCGTCTCCTCGGCCGCCACGTGGCTCGCCACCAGGTTTAGCGGTGCTTCGTCGTACTCGGGCGTCTGGAGGAGACGACAACAATAAGAAGGGTGACTAAACTGGCGTAAGAATTTACAGAGTCGTGTCTTGATTTTTATTTTTTAATCTTCACATGTCTAATTCAAAGTTGAGAAAGTGACAGAGTAAATTAAAAATAGATAAAAGATATGTTCATGGCCGGGGTCCGCTTTCTGAATTAATCTCATTGACTCTGCTCGGTCTTCAGAATCCGCTGGTGAGAGTTCATTATCCTCTAACTCCTCTACCGACTTACGGGCCATTAGGTGCGGCTGCAGGCGCCTGCGCAGCGCCGCCAGCACCATCTCCCCGCCCCGCCCCGCCCCCTGATTACCTGCAGCAGCGCGCTGGTGTGCGCGGTCTGCGCGTGCAGCGCGGCCAGCAGGTGCGGCTGCAGGCGCCGGCGCAGCGCCGCCAGCACCATCTCCCCGCCCCGCCCCGCCCCCTGATTACCTGCAGCAGCGCGCTGGTGTGCGCGGTCTGCGCGTGCAGCGCGGCCAGCAGGTGCGGCTGCAGGCGCCTGCGCAGCGCCGCCAGCACCATCTCCCCGCCCCGCCCCGCCCCCTGATTACCTGCAGCAGCGCGCTGGTGTGCGCGGTCTGCGCGTGCAGCGCGGCCAGCAGGTGCGGCTGCAGGCGCCGGCGCAGCGCCGCCAGCACTAGCTCTTCGCCCTCCGCCCCCGCGGGCCCCGCCTCCGCCGCTGTCGCCCCCTGGTTGCCGCCCCCCGCGCCCGCCGCCCCGCCCGGGGTGCTGCTGACGGCGCGTTCTGCTTGCTCTGCGCATGATGAGTAGCCTCCGCTGCGACGAGATTCTAAAAAACAAAATTTGATACTTTACAATCGGTTTACACAATCCTATAAAATGGCCTTCATAATATTTGTCAGGCGTAATGAGATAATTATGTTTATCTGCAGAAGTAAGCTGATACAAGCAGCCGCGAGAAGCGCCCTGGGCGTTGCAGACCATATGCACCAGCTGTAGTATGTGTGATACTAACTGTTCCTGTGCTTGGGATCATGTCTCGGCCGCCGGCGTCTGGTGTGTATAGTATCACGGCGCATGGCGGTCGGGCGCGGGACGCCGTGCAGCTTGTAGTAGAGCCCGCAGGCGTTGCAGACCATCTCCCCGCGGGCGTCGCGCCGCCATATCGTGGTGGTGTGTGTGCCGCAGTTGCTGCACGATAGTTCCACGCGCGGGCCCGAGTTGCCGCGAGATGCGCTTTGCCCAGATGTGTCCATTGATTCTTGCTGTAACAATAACGCGTGCTATTATTTTCTAAACATTCCAAGCTGGACTGGGACGTCTTTCATGCTGGACTAAGAGGGATAGGAAAACAAAGAATGTGCCACCTGCTTCTCCTCCAAAGCATGCTGTAAAAACCAGCAAAGGGATTCAATAGTTACAGTATATTATAATTTAGGATATGGGCTGACAACCTGTCACTATAGCGAAACACATTTCAATTTAAAATACTTGTCATACGTGGCGAGAAATAGGTGCTTTTTAGAAAAAGTCTGCCTATCCCATATGGGATAGAGGCGTGACTTTATGCATGTCTGTATTTGTGTGTTACACGATACCTTCGTCAATTAAGCTAGTTGTTATACTCACGTTGTCGCTGGGCGGATAGGGCGGCGGAGGGGCGGCGGGAAGCGCGGGCGCAGGCGCGGGGAGGGGCTGAGCGCGCGCGGGGAAGCTCTGTTTCCGCCGCGCTGTGCCGGCTACGCCGCTGCCTCGCCCTGAACTCTGCCATTCGCCGTTCTGTGTGATAAAAACAAACCATTATTTTGAAACTTTTAAAATGTTATCACTCATTCATTACACTGGCAAAAAACAAACTTCAAACTTTACACCATGTGTTTGCCTTTAGTTACAATTCGTCGTTTTTCCGCGTTTACATACCGGGTGTAAGGAAGGGACATTTTCAAATGCGACATTTATAAATGCGAAAATAGGTAACACTGTTTGTTTTGTTATTCTTTCACAACTAAACAGCTAAATAGATTTTGATGAAAAGATGACTATAGGTGGAATCCGCGGGTAAATATCTCATTCCATTGGGTAATCTTTCAGCCGCGGGGCGGAAAGCTAGTCTAATTATAACAGAAACTCAATAGATATTCCATTCTCGTGCCTCAAATAAAGAAAATTACTTATATTATTTTTTTCTTTTGTAATCAAGTAAACACTATATGGAATATGGATGCAACGGACGAAGCCTAAAAAAATATCAATTCTTAAAAGCTGTTAACTTATTAAGACACGAAATTTTAATTTATGTTTACCAGAACTCCTTTAAAACTTAAGTATTACAGCATCTTGCTAACATCACGAACCTCAGTTAAGAACATAAAATAACAATAAATATGTCGTCCACGAACAATTAACGTCACAAACAATGAACTTACCTCACAGGCTCACAAATGTCCAATGTCACAAGCAGGCGGTCTTTAAAAATAACGCACGCTCGCTCAAGGAAAATTGTTCACCTCAATGAAGAAATTAGCATAATGTCAGAGAGGAAGAGTGCAGCCTCGTTTGCGCTTGTCTTGTCCTACATTTAGTTGAAACATTTACGAATAGTATTGACGGAATAGTACGCAAGAATTGTTTATATAGTGTCGAGACGCATGAGTGGAAGTGAAAAGTGTTCTCTACCAAATGGATTTTGGAATTGAGAGTTGCATTGAAATGTCTATGAAATTCGTAAGTACCAAAATATTCACGTTGTCTATAAAACTTGAGATAGTGTCAAGGAAACAATTTTTATTACATGCTTCTTTCATAATAAGCAAGCTGATCATATCATACGGGGTGTTAAGAAAATAGCTGACCATATTTTAGGGTTTGATTCTGCCCATGATACTGATCAACTTTCCCCAAGGAACATAGGTCGAAATATGAAATAAAAAATGGCACTCCCATTCAAATGGCTCGAGTCAGTTTGCTTCTTTAAGCTTTCACATTAAAATAATAAAGGGTGTTAGGGACTTCCCGCAAACTGATAGGGGTTGTTCAGCCAATGAGAAAAATAATGAGTTCTCCATACAAAATAACACCTTGGCTAGGCAATTTGTATGGTTAGTAATTTTTTTTCTTTATTCGCTGAAAGATTTTCTTTGTGAAAGTTGTTCAGTTTCGTTGACTGAGCAAAACCCAATCAAGATGCGGGAAATTGTCCCATACAACCTGAATAAATATCAAAGAAAACTGTGTTTGAAGAGTAGTAAGCAGAGGGTTGAAAAGATTACAAAAAGTTTATTTTATTATGTTTGTCTTTATCAACCGTACAAACAGGAAAAATATAAGCGCGTATTCTAAGTGAACGCGCAGGTATATATCATGTAATGATATTCAGACAGAATAAGAAAAGTCGAATCTATTAGCATTTGTATGGAACTCGTGACCCTAAGAAGTATGTTTGTATACTTTTCGTTTGTTGTTCCTATTTAGTACGTTCACGAACCGGCATAAGACATCCTTTTTAAGGAGGGAAGTACTCTAAATCGGGCTAAACACGGTCCGGCATTTGACTTTGTTAGTATAGTTAATAGTTGAATTTTCAATAAATCTATATATGGTTAGCTTCTCTAAAATATGGAGAACAACTAGATTCATAGATATAATCTAAAAATACTATGATTACACCAGGAAATCATCAGAAATATCATGAAAATCTGGCGTCTCAATGCCGAATTTGAACAACTGTGACATTTCTATGAGCTTAGAAACAGCAAATGTTATATCGAAATCACCGTATAATTATGAAGAACATCATAATCAACTCTGTTTTTCAATACTTTTTGTATACATTGAGATATATGCAAAAATATATGAAATCGGCTTGAAACAGCCCCATGCTAGAAAAGGACAGAGCGCGCATTCTGTCATTGGTTTGAAAGGGACAGTTGCCGCGAGCACATAGACCCTTAAGACAAAGAAATAGTTGTTTATAGATAGATATGCAATAGGACAATTAAACGACATTAAATTTTAGAGTAGCATATACCGGGTGTAAGGGACAGCTTCCCCCAAACTTATAGGGGTTGCTCAGTCAACGAAACTGAACAACTACCACCAGGATATTTTTTCATTTCCTGAAAAAAAAAACTTGGTGATATGAGTTCAGTATCGTTGACTGAGCAACCCCTATAAGTTTGCGGGACGCTGTCCCTTACACCCGGTATAGGACCGCCATACGATGATGATGATAATTAAATGTTTTCTTCTTATGATGGAAATAACACACGACCCTGTTTATCTAACTGTCCAAATAAATAATTTTCGTAGTGCTATCAAATGAGCGTGTTAAGTTGCATGATGATAATTCATAGTTTTTGCCGAAATGCGAGCTATTTAGCTGTCTAAATCTATTAGTCTAAAAAAGGAGGTTAAATTATGTAAACAAATTCATATAGAACAATAATTATTTAATAACTATCAGGGCGCGGCGTCTTCCCAATACAACATGATTGCACAATCATCATCTTAGGTTCGCGTGAATTTTGTTAATACAGTCAGCAAAAGAGATACATATCTGGACAGATCCTCCCGAAGTGGATGAAGTTATTTTAGGTTGATATTAATGATATGCCATGAAAATTCGTGTATTTACACAATTTATTTACTACAACAAATATACTGGACTTCCATGCTGGACTGGGAGCGATAGAAAAACATAGAATGTGCCAGCTGCATCTCCTCCCGGGCATGCTGTAAAAACCAGCTAAGGGATTCGAGGGTTTCAGTATATTATTGTAATTTAGGCGATGGGCTGATAACCTGCCACTACAGCAATATACATACAGTTCTATCTTAAACAACCCACAAAACTTGTCAGACGTGGCGGAACGACCTTTGTTTGGGTCGTTGACGCTCTGCCTACCCCATTAGGGATACAGGCGTGATAGTATGTATGTAACAAATATACGAAATTTCATGAAAATCTATTAATAATTTACTAAAATTATATCATCCGTTTTGAGCGGCTCTGCCCAGCAATCGCCTTCGCTGAGTGTACTTCAACCAATTCAATTACTCGTATGTATGACGAATAGATGCCCTTATTGACATTTGCGTGGCTATCTCGAACACAATTAGAACACCTACATAATTCAAGATCAATAGTATCACGTTACTTCCATGCTGGACTGGGAGAGATAGAAAAACATAAAATGTGCCAGCTGCATCTCCTACCGGGCATGCTGTAAAAATCAGCTAAGGGATCCGAGGGTTTCAGTATTGTAATTTAGGCAATGGGCTGACAACCTGTCACTGGCTGTTGTGTTACTGACCGGTGAGACGGCGCCATTGGGCGGGTGCAGCGAGGGAGCGAGAGGGGACGAGGTGGCTCGTAGCGGGGACACGGTCATGCCGAGGTGTTTGCTGTTGATCAGTCGCCGGAGAAGTTGAGTCGCTTCACCGCCGCGACCTAGGAATAAAAAAATACGATGTTTTAAAATAAATAAAAAAGTACGGATCGAAAACCCATCCAGAGAGTGACGTTAAAAGCAATTGAAGTGTATAATTTCAGAAAACGGGTGGCATCTTTTCCTCTAAATTTTGCATTGCACTGTGATTATTCGTGTAAGCTTACTGTTTTGTCTGTTCAGCGCCTGCCAAAGAGCTTCTTTCTCGTTATCACCATCGTGCGGCGGTTGCGGGGAGGATTGATTCGATCGCGCAGATTGGGTCTCTTCATTGTGGAAATGAAGTATTCTACCTACCCTATAAGTAACACAAGCGTGATTACTTACCGTTTTGTCTGTTCAGCGCCTGCCAAAGAGCGTCTTTTTCGTTATCACCATCGTGCGGCGGTTGCGGGGAGGATTGATTCGATCGCGCAGATTGGGTCTCTTCAGGGTCGTCCTGGAATAACAATTTGTTCAAAATCAGATATATTTTCCCCTAATGCAATTATTAAAAAGAACTCTGTTGAGCTCATTTTATTTGATGTTTGTAGGTAAATGGAATACAAATGGAAACAGGAGTCCAAAATAAGTAAAACCTGTGCGAATGAATCGAGTGTTGAAGAAACCACTAAAACTGTAAAATTTTGGATGGTAGCTGCGACAGCGACAGATGCCATTCAGAAGGAAAACAAAAAGAAAATGTATCTAAATCCAGACAAATTGCATCTGTCACAGCTACCTTAGTTTTTCGAGTATACACGACATAGGGAGTCAATCCTACTAATAATATTATAAATGCGAAAGTTTGGATGTTAGTTACTCAATCACGCTTCAACCGCTTTGGGATGAAACTTGACACACATATAATTATATTTTGTAGGACATAAGCTACCTTTTCCCGGAAAACCTTCATTTCCAAATCGTGGAAATCGTGGGCGGAAAGCTAGTGAATGATATATTTGAGCCTTAAAAGATAACCCTACAACTCCAACAAAAACTTTAATATTTGACATTAGTATGGATTGTACAAATAATTTTGACACTATTGATTGACAGCCTGATGGTGTAGTGCCGCTGCCTCATGTGCAGGTCGTAGTTCGATTCCCACCACGTACCAATGTGTTTTTCGGTTACCGAATTTCACATGTAAGTTTATTCGGTGCTTTCATATGGTGAAGGAAAACATCACAAGAAGAAGGAAAGAAGAAGGAAACCTGCACACACCTATGAAGAAATTTAAAGGTTGTGTGTGAAGTCTACCCTAAATTCTGGATAGGCTCGTGCCCCTCGGTGGGGACGTATATGAGCTGATGATGATGATGATGATACAAATGTTTACCTGCGACATCTGTGAGATATCCATCTGTAATCTGTCAGGGTCTGAGCCGCTACTGCTCTGACTGCACTCTTCATACATCGCGGAGTTTTGATCTTTTGTCTTAGTTTTACTGACCGACTGTCCGTACACGTGCTGCTTGTACTCGTCAGCGAAATTCATCTTCTTATGCGTCAAATGTCTCTGCAAGAACCGCGGCTCACGCTCCGCCGGCTCGACTTGTTCGGATTCCGTTTTGACGGTCCCGTAAAGCGAGAGATCCATTTCTTTGTCATGGTCGTCGTTGCTGGCGGGACTGGCCGCGTTGTGAGAAACGAACGCGTTGTATTGCTCCTCGGGGCACTCGCGCTCGAAACCGGCTTCGATCTTGGGCGTTCTGTCGATGACGCCCGTGTAGTTGGAGTATTTCTGTGCCTCTTCGTTCTCTCGTTGCGCGACGGCGACCGCCTTGCTGATGATGTCGATGACGGCGTTGCAGTGCATGACCTCGCGCGCGCACTCGGCCGGCGGCAGGCTCGGCACGCTGTTGAACACTATCGGCGGGTCCTCTTCCGTCTTCACCGCGTACTTTGTCGGGTTGTAGTTCTTGATCTGGAGCAGTGTGACCGCCGCCTGGCGACTCTCCAGATTCTTCATCTCCTCCGTGGAGTCCGGAGAGCCGACCTCTGAATATTTCCGCTTGGAATACTCCTCGAAGTCATTCTCGTTGAGCGGTCTAATTATTTCTTCTAACTTGTTCGCCGTTATATTCAGAAGTTCCTAAAACAAAAACAAATTGTTTAATTAACCTGTGTCCTATAAGTTGCATGATAATACAAATAAACATCAGCCAATGAGGTGTCTGCTGGTTTGGTGTCAGTGATATCAGTTGGCTAGATAAGATAAGAGAGTATATCGGAGAGTGTTCCCTTCCCGCAGTACTCTTTGTAGTTTTGAAGAAAATGATTCTTTCGCGTAAATCCGAAGTGAGAAGAGCGGTGCGTTTAATCTCGAAAAGTGTTTGTGTGTTTTAGTGATTATGATTAATCGTTATGCAAGTAATGTATCTTTGTTGTAGGCTCTAGTGGCAGTATGCGTTTTGTTGGGGAGTGTCAATGTGGAAGCAGCCGGCACCTGTAGCGTTCAAAAGGACAATGCGCTCAAGATTACGACTCTGAACTGTAAGAATCAAGGCCTAAACTCGATACCGGAATTAGCCGAGCTAACGAAGAGCATAGACAAAGGTATGTAATACAACTTTATAAAACAGGTTTCAGTCAATCTGTTATGTTTAATGTGCAGCAAGAATGACGTAAGCTACAAGCAAATAAAAACAATTTAGTTGTCACTATTGTTTGTTTAATACTATTCGATATAAGTTTTTTTTTTTATTAATTTAAATTTACTCAGGAGTCGTTATCGTGACACAGTATATCAATATCACAATGATGTACCTACACTACACTTTAGTTATCAATGTGTCATTATCAGAGAATCATTATTAATACTTGGAAAATACAGCTATGTAGACAGCTATGCAATAAATAGTTGCGGTATTTGTAATCTAACTACTTGATAACGTATTACAATAGATAAAGGTGTATGTTGATGACTCTATGATTCAGATCACCTGGAGAATATGCAGTTTTCTTAGTATATTCAAAAGATGCAACATAATTTTATGATTTACAAAGTAAAACAATAAATCTTCAAAATTACTGTGGGTTCCCTCCCTACAGTAATTTTAAAGTTCATACAAATTACATGGTCGCCATGACAATGTTGTAAGAAGATCTTGTTGATATTATAGTTTACCTCTTGTCATAGAAGTTGTTATAATTAATGCGGATGAATTAGAATTTCCATGGAAATGAGATAAATTTTTCTAGATAAAGGAAATAAGCTAATAATTTAATTACGAGTTATAAACGTAATTTATACCCAGTCAAAGTCAAATCATTTATTTCCAAATACATTCTTTCGAACATTTTAAGAAAGTTACAAGCGAGTCTATTACAAAGAAAATTATATCAATGTCACAAAAGAAAAAAAAATATCACAATGATGAAGAAGCACGAGAAACTCGCACTTTGCGGTAGTAGATGTACTAAGTACCCACCTACTTTCAGTCATAATTCTAACATAAGGTTCCTCGCGAGTTGGCCGGAAGAAGCACAGGATAGAGAGCTGGAGAGACACATTTCGACTCGCCTTATAACAGATTCTCCCGTAAGCAGTCCTTTTTGTTCAACTTTACAGATGCACACGTGCGGGTGACATTCTTCAACAACAACATCACGGATATCGCCGAGTTGCCTGATATACCTGGGTTCCAAGTGGCGCTGATCTTCACTGTTAACAAGATCAAAGACATAGTTCCCAGCGCGTTTGCTAAAGTCAGCAACCTAGCTTATTTGGATCTGCGCAACAATAGTTTGACTGGTGAGTGAGCAAGCTAGTTGTTGAATATCCTGAGTCCTAAATGGCGCTTCAACAAGATCAAAGACATAGTTCCCAGCGCGTTTGCTAAAGTCAGCAACCTAGCTTATTTGGATCTGCGCAACAATAGTTTGACTGGTGAGTGAGCAAGCTAGTTGTTGAATATCCTGAATCCTAAATGGCGCTTCAACAAGATCAAAGTCATAGTTCCCAGCGCGTTCGCTAAAGTCAGCAACCTAGCTTATTTGGATATGCGCAACAATAGTTTGACTGGTGTGGTGAGTGAGCAAGCTAGTTGTTGAATATCCTGAGTCCTAAATGGCGCTCATCTTCAAGGTCAACAAGATCAAAGACATAGTTTCCAGCGCGTTCGCTAAAGTCAGCAACCTAGCTTATTTGGAGTGAGCAAGCTAGTTGTTGAATATCCTGAGTCCTAAATGGCGCTCATATTCAAGGTCAACAAGATCAAAGACATAGTTTCCAGCGCGTTCGCTAAAGTCAGCAAGCCTATTGTTACTAATAGGCGGTTCAAAAACTGACACCAGGGGTTCATCGAGTCGTTCGACTTGAAATCCCGCCCGATAAGATGGAGATGGTAGGCTAATCAATCAATGTATTTTTACACTTTATTCAGTTTATATCAAAAGTTGATAGATGATACACTACACCATCACATAACTTCATTTAGACACACGAAACGTGTTAATTTTCTTTATGTCTCTCAAAACAATGCGTCACGAAATCGCAATACATTTGAGAAGCGCTGGGAATTCCCATCGCTATCAACACTGTATGCCGAGATAAGCAATTTATAAACACGATTGTATTGAAACCGCGAATAACTTCACGTTGTGCTGAGAAGCGAAATTTCCAAGGGCCGTTATTTACTTGCTGGACTGGAAGCGAAAAAAAAAAAAGAATGTTCCAGCTGCTTTTCTTCCCAACAAACTGTAGAATACAGTCGAGGATGTCGAGCGTACATTATAATTTGTAACTATTACTATAAACATTTTCATCTGAAATTATCGTCAGGATTTGTCACACCAGGTGAAAATGAATTTTACTACGCTCTTACTGTTACACTCTCTGCCTACCCCCTAACTAAGGGATAAAGGCATGATTGTGTTTGTATTGTATTAAAACAGCGAAAACTTTACATTTTAGGCGATGTGCTGAGAAGTGAAATATTCCAAGGGCCGTACAATGGCGCCGGCGGCGGCGTATACGGGAATATCGCGCTGGAGAAACTATACCTCAGCAACAACAAGCTGCACTCCCTGGACCGATATCTATTCCAGTATACACCCAACTTGACAACGCTCGACTTGAGTTGTAATCCGTTTGAGACGCTCGACTTTGTCACCGTGTTAGCCCTGTCCAGCGCGACTAACTTACAGGTAAAATACCTACTCCCTGGCTGGACCGATATCTGTTCTACTTCTAGTACACTTCCAACTCGACCACGCTTGACTTAAGTTGTAATCCTTTTGAGACGCTGCGCTGGAAGTCCTGTCCAGCGCGACTAACTTACAGGTAAAATCTACACTCCTGCCCAGAGATCTTTTAACAGGTGCAATGCAGGTGTCGGGGCATGCAGGGCAATTCAGGAGGTGAGTCATGTTCTGTGGGACAGCACCACAAAGGCACTGTTCGGAGTCACTGTAGCCCCACAGCCCCACCGACACAGATTTTCCTTGCTGCGACCAACCTGCGTACGAAGTCGGTTCAGTGATTTCCAAACCGACCACTGGAGGTCGCTGCTGGGAGGGAGGGTTTCTTGTGTCGGTATGTATGGCTCGGCCGAAGCAACATCTTTCCACTCCACATGCATGATCTGGCCTTAACTGGGTCGTCTTTTAAAGGTGCCACAGTAGACAAGTTCCACTTATTTTCATAAATAATTTCTAACTATTTTCCAGTATTTGGATTTATCCTACACGTCTCTGGAATCATTACCGGAGGCAGTGTTCAGAGGCATGCTGCGATTGGAACATCTCGACTTGTCCGGCAACCGATTCGTGAACGTCCCAGGGAGCCTCAAGCTCGTCGGCACCACTTTAAAGACCTTGACCTTCAACTACAATCCCATCGTTGAACTCAACGATGACAGCTTCGTGGGTGAGTCAATGGCTTTTTTTTCAAACTATTATGAAATTTCAAACTAATAGTAAGCGAGATGTGACCTTTATTCGTCGTAACCCACAAGGAACACGTATAGTGGATTGCTTGTGCCGTCTATATAGCTTGCTCTTTGATAGGCTAGAAAACAGAAGATCGAACATTTGGCCACTTGGCCATAAAAACAGGAGTGTAGTGTACACCAAGCGTGACTTTAAAACTATTAAAAATATGTTGATGAGTAATTTGAAACGGATATTTCGACACTCAGCATCATCATCTCGAATAACGGAAGTATGACCAAGAGATTATGATCCAATTTCGATGCGCTATCAAATCGTAAACGGACTTGAGATTAGAGAGAAATAAATGTTTACATTTGTAAGCACTCGGAAATCTCGGAATGTTTATATTACGTATCACGCGCTTTCCTTTGTTGACTGGGAAATCTCCGCGTCTCAGGTTTGACCAGCTTAATGGAGTTGGAGGTTGGCGACAATGATAACTTGGTGGAAGTTAAACGTAGTACATTTTCGCCACTCAGGAGCCTGAAGATACTTCACCTGTGCCACAACCGCAACCTGCGATACATCAGCCACCAATCCTTCAGGGCAATGGCAGACAAGTGGACAATAAGCGAGGTATCATACGTTAATACTGCGAATTTATAGATAGTCGTATGCCAAGTTTCTTCTATGCTGGACATTGCTTGCTTGCTGATGCTTCTTCTTCTGGGCATGCTGTATACCAGCAAGGGGATTTGAAAGTTACAGTGCACTGTAGTTTAGGAATTAGGACTGAACTTGTTCCTTAATATTTGTCAAACGAAGCGAAAACGCATTTCAATCAGTTCAATGGGTGTTTTATGGTCTGCCCGTAAGGAATAAAGGCGTGACTATGTATGTATGTATTCTAAGTAGATTAGCTCAGAGATTTCGAATCTTATAGTAGGTAGGTAGAGACGTATTATTTGTCTAACGCATCTGCATTCAACTAATATAGTTTATTACGACTAATATCTATTTGTATCACGATAATAATTAGCGGTAGTAAAATCATGAGTGTCCTTAAACATAATACCTAGCTACACTATATTAACAAGGCATAGGGCCGATGTGATTTTCATCGCACAAAGAAGTCCTGAATATTGAGAAAGGCGAAACATTAGCCAAACTTGTCGTTCAAATAAGACAAAACGAGTAGTATACAAACTACAAAGTAGATAGGTACTTGTCATTCTTGTTTTAAATGGTGAGCTGTTTCAGGTTGCTGAACAAAACAGCCTTTATTCTATGTACCGTACTCTTTAATTATGAAACTGCATAACAAGGAAAAACACTGCGCTGAGTACGCAATTAAATAAATGCCATTAGATAAAAGATTACGGCTCTTCCTATCACAGATACCGCAGCATAATAGCGATACCAACTAATGCATATGTAATTAATTATATCACGTTGAGATGATCTAATGCGTTAAAAGCATAATTTCGCAAAAGATACGTTTAAACACGACATAGGAGTGGTCCGATACGAGTTTTGTAAAATTCATAGCTGTTGCAAGTCGACCAGTCACGTCGGCTTATCATCGACTCATCACTCATCGATTCGAAAGTGGCACGTCACTTTACAAATACGATATTTTTGCCTTCAAACGATCGCACCAAAACCGCGTAATCTGCTCGTCCTACATAAGTCTGCTTACTCCACAAATATCAGAACTGGGCCAATCAACTCAGCTGATTAATCATAATACATAATTGTGATATCAATCAATCGGCGATTGCAAAATTTATCCTAAATCTAGATCAAACTTGCTCAATGTTCAATTACCAATAAACACTGGCTTGATTATGAATTATGTATGTAAGTTTAATGTTTTCACAGGTGTATCTAGATGATAACAATCTGAGCGAGTTGTCCACTGATCTGATGCCATGGAGCAAGCTGGAAATTCTTGGCATGACTGGGAACAATTGGCTCTGCAACTGTGACCTTGCCAACATAGTCACCACACAGGGTGCAGGGCTCAAGTTTAAGGAAGACCATATACCATTGTAAGTTTAACATGGAAGTTGATGGCAACTCACAGTAATTATATGGTATACCCTAAAAGCAGCTAATACATTTAAAATACTTTTTGATTATACAGCTCCCACTCTTGATTCTACATTGCCATATGCAATTATGATGAAAGTTTATGATATATCTTGCATACATAAAACATTGAATATTAATAACTGTGTCATATTGCTGTTATTTTAGTTTGAATATTTTCTCTAATAAACCAGTTTTTGTATATTAGTCATTAAAGTATTCTTAGACTGAATTTATTTCCCTACTTGAGTGTAGTGTGAGTGCACTAATAGATGTATTTTTATATTTACAGATGTGCTGCACCAATGAGACTGAGTGGGGAATATTTAACAAATATAACAAGCCATCTCAGTTTCTGTCCAACATTTGACTCCACTTCCTTCAAAGCCAGGAATGGATTCAGTCTCAGTGAATTGAAACCAAGACATGTACTGTGGAGTATTGTCGGAGTTGGTTTGATAGTGGTCATAGGAATGCTTCTTGGTCTATTTGTCAATGCTGCAAAGGCATTCTACAATAAAAAGTTTAGAAGCCAGCCCATACATTACATCAACCTTCATTCTGATTCTAGCTTTGCTTAATTACTAGATAAGAACATACCCACTCAGAATATTTTATTAGCGTGTAAAGAATATTTAGAATTAGGTTTTATGTAAATAATAAAATAAAATTACAATGTATTATTTGTTATTCAAAATAAAATTATCAAAAGACAAGGTTGCTGTGTTGATTACTTACCTCTTTTGGACCTGACAATGAGCTGGCATACTGCAGGAACTGTTCCAAGAGTCGTTCAGATTTGTGTGACAGCTCTCTGAATGTGTGGAACTCATCAAGCTTGTGTGCACAGCTTCCACACACCACCTGTGGCAGCAAATCTTCCGGTGTCACCTTAAAACACAAATACAAGATTAACTACACGGTTTACAATCTATTATGATTCGCAACATCTCAGTCATTAAATGAGGTGATGTGGCCAGTGACCTTTTGCAAGGTATAATCATAGATGATGACTCATGACCAGGTAGGTACAATCTGATAACAAATAAATAATGAAGAAGTTTTCCTGCTCTTGTTAGATTGAAGCAGTTTAGAGACAACATATGAGGGAGAGCGTCCCCCTGCAGATTGATTGCCTTAAAATATACATCTATATTTAGAAATTATTGAATTCTGAAAATAGCAGAGGATAAGCATTGCAGGAGCATCTTAAGGCGAGACACATGTGGAGCGTGGATGGCGGGCGGCGGGCGGCGGGAGGGCGAGGGCCGAGCGCCGTGATCTCGCCGCGCTCCTTTGTTATCAGCCCTCCTCGCCGCCGTGATGCAGCGCGCCTCCTGCCGTCGCCAGCCACCCGCCTCACATATCACTTCCACGAAACACATTAGTCATACGCCCGAGCACTAAACGCGTGGGCCGTAATATGATATCACAATGCGAAAATACCCAACACTCGCGAGAAAGTTAATGGCGCTTATCAGCCTCCACAATCTCGAGCGCTTATGCTAAACTTTCACACGAGAAAACGACGTCTTCCTGCAGTTAGAAGCGAGAAATAATCCAACAATATTTACCACTATCGACAGATATGATATTATCATCTCGGAAAGCCGAGATTTATCCTTATCACGGTCGAAAATTGGAAGTTTAACATCACTGCAATTATCGCCACAGAATGATAAACAAAGGCGACACACTGAATGGAACTTCGGCGGCAAATTACACATATTTAGAAATTAAAACAGAGGAAGGCGGTCACAACGAAAGAAAACATTTAGAAATTAATCGAATAACTTATATAAAAATGAAAAGATTGTGTTGAAAATATAACTCGCATGCGATGATGTAGAATTCATCACATCGCGATTGTCAACGAACGAGCAAGCTACGCACACATTTGTGATTCCTATTGTTTACGGAACAGTGATTACTGCGCATGTGTGCACATAAGTCTGTTCTCTTTGCTATGTCCATAAAATGATAAGTTGATAACGTGATAAGGCTTATCGTCTTATCAAATCAACTTTTTGATAAGTTTTATCATGGTTTTATCATTAATAATCATTCACATGTTGACATAGTGAAAGCTTTACAACCTGTACCATAATTTTGTTGTTAACAATAAAATAAAAGTCACAAAACATTAGAAAATATTCAAAGTTTCAATGATTTAATATAAAATTACTAGGCTTAATTTTTATTTATTGTTATGATGATTATGTAATGTTTATAACCAAAATTTATCTATCATCATAATAAATATTATAAGGCTATGCGCATATAGGCGACAAAATTCATACTCGACAGGGGGCAGTCGGATCTCTCTCTTGTTTATATTATAGGTACGTGTACGTACGGTGCGGAAAAGAGAGTTATCCGACAGTCGCACAAGTATTAAATACTAAATAGTTGGTCAAAAATTTTGACTAGTTTTGTCGCCTGTGCACGCCCGAGCCCCCTTTAAAAAAAAAAAGTAATTTGATTTTTTGTTTGTTTATGTGTTTACATTTGAATGTACCTATTGTAAGTTTGTAACATAAACACAAAAAAATACTGGACGCTTCGAGATGAAACTTGGCACACATATAGATTAGGTCCTGGAATGATATAGGTATTGACTACTTTTACCGCGGGAAAATCTTCGTTCCCACACGAGAAAATTTATTTAGCAGTGGGTGAATGAATGTTTTATTATAAATATTGATCCCAAAATCAGATAATAATTCAAGCAAATAAAATCATTATAAACATTTTTTCAGCAAAAAAGAAATAATAAATGAAAACTTTTTATTTATTTTCTGGAGCAAGCAATATTTTCTTGGCAAACAAGAAAGTAGGTATGTTTTCTATGCGACCTTCACACCATTTAAAGAAATGGCAACACTGAACTGTCAAATAGTAGTAGTGTTGTAATGTATGTGAGTTGAATAGTTCTACTAAATTAGTCAACTCATTGAGTATAGCAACTCAATGAGTATTAATTGAAAAAGCACCGAATACTTGGCTCAGTCAACGAAACTGATCTTTCACTAGAAAATTCTATCAGGAGAAAAAATAATTGTCTGTATCAGAAAACATTGATGAAAATTGCATACTTTTGGAAGAGAGATAGATGCGTCACAAGTCAAACGCTTAGGCCGATCGTGCCTCTCTATCGCTTGCTCCGCGCTCTCTCGCTTGCACGCATAGCTCAGGTGGAACGTGACAATGAGTCATGTTTTTTCATGCGTGCAGTCGGCGTACATTGATTTATAAGACGTTTCACGTAAAAAAGATTGACTTTCCCATACAAAGTGACCTACTCAATCACACATTTTGTATGGAAAAGCCAAATTGGATTCTTTTTTCATTTCCTTAAAAATTTCCTGGTGAAAGTTGTTCAGTTTCGTTGGCTGAGCAACCCCTATCAGTACTTGGTAGGCTTTTCCTTACACCTGGTATATTTCCGTTTATTTAATCAGTGTACTACATAAGATATAGTATAGTTTAACCGGAAATGATTCCCTTCATATCTGCCAATATCTGCTAACCTAACTTTACGTCTTTCTTTTTAGAAGTTATTTGTACACAATATAGGGATGAATTGAAGCAAAAAACTTAGTGTACCGATCCCAAATAAATGGGATAAGGGCAAGAGAATAATGATGAAGTTAAAGTGAGTGAGTCAGTTCAAATGAGTAACTTAACGATTTAAATTTTAGATCATTAACAACACTATAGTGATAAGTAAGTCATCTATCTTGTCATGATCATCATGAGTAGGTGGATGTTTTTGTGAAATTATTAAATTAAATATTCACACAATAAAATAAAATCAATTAATTGCGCATATGCTAAGTATTCTGATCAAGTGTATACGAACATCGGGACACCACTTAGTGTTTACCTTAAAGAATATAAATTGTTTATTTACTAATATGATAACGTTGTTGCATGCTTCGTGGATGTAAGTTGGACAAAATGAGTAATCCCGAGCAAAGGGCACCAGGAGTGGTGGAAGAGACGGTGCCCCAGGACTTCACAGACACGGCACAGTTGATAGACAGCGAGGCTGGCACTTCTACCAGTTACACTCAGCTAAATAAGTCTGTGGTATGTTTTGTCCATTCATTATTTATTTGCTAATGCATCTATTACATATTTTCTATTTTGTAAAGATAAATAATATTTGCTCCCGTGGACTGATATATTTTTTTATCATAAAAACAATTTGTATACTAAAAAATTGCATATTTATCAAGGACATGTGCAACTTTCTATCGTCTGGCCTGATTTTTAGGCCATATAAGTTAGACAACAAAGTATCTTAGTTATTTGTAAGTTGCAACAAATTAAACAGTAGCTAAAGCATCAACGGTCTGACAAAACTGTTTTTTTTTTGTGCTAATCTCTCTGTCTTACACTAAACAAACATTTTAGGATTCCCTCCAGGGTGGTGGAGGTGATGACGAGGAGGACTTACATGGCAGTCACGGGATCCGACGCAGACAGCCCGTACAGAAGATTGAACCGGGATCCATGAACATACTCTCTGCTAAATATGAAGTAAGTAGAATACATAATACCAAGTTATATAAAAAGTATCCTTATTGAACAGAATGTATTTAAAAGATACATTTATATTAGTTGATTGTAAACATGAATTTCTGGTTTGAAATATAATGAATTATAAATTGTGTAAACATAGTAGACCTTCTAAATTTTTTCCACTTCATTCTTCTTTCACTTCTTTCTTCACTACATTGCACTTCTATTTACAGAGTTTAGACTATGACACATGCGAGAACCACTTACTGTTAGACGAAGAGCGTAAAAGAGGCTACGCTTTTATAGTAAAGAAGGACATAGCAAGATGGTTCATCATGCTAGCCATTGGAGTCATCACAGCACTTATAGCATTCACCATTGACATTTGTATAGAAGAATTCACCAAAATTAAATATAAGGAGCTGAAGAAATGTATCCTTTTTATATAATTATATAACTTGGACTTTGTTTTCAAAGTGAAAGTCTATGTGTGCACCAAAGGAAGCTAATAAAATGATAGTCCAGTAAATAGGCCAGAGATTATTATAAATGTAAATTTAAAGAAACATATGTTTATGTTTTTTACAGTATGAAATCGTAATAAATTCCTTAACAAATACATTTACAGCTGTAGATAAGTATGTACTACAAGACCGCCTGTACATTCCATACCTTCTTTGGGTGTTATCCAACATTGCTATTGTTTTTATTGGATCATTCCTAGTGGCTTATGTTGAGGTAAGATAAGATACATTATAATTAATAAATCAAATTATTAGCCTGAGATGTCCCAGTTCCACAGCAGGAGCCGTATTTTTAAATCACTTGAAATTCACATTAAAAAAATCGCATGCCAAATTGTATAGAAATCTTATGCGAATTTCATACATACAATGATACATAAAATCACGCCTTTATCCCTAATGGGGTAGGCAGAGCAAAAACGACCCAAGCAAAGGTCGTTTCGCCACGTCTGAAAAGTTTTGAGGGTTATTACAGATGATTATGATGTACATTGCTATAGTGACAGGTTGTCAGCCCATCGCCTAAAATTGCAATACACTAAAACCCGCGAATCCCTTTCTCTTTCCACCTGCTGTGATTTTGAGTCATGTTTACCCACCTGTCTTTGTCAAAAGCATCTTAGTTTTTGCACCTTTTTTTGTCGTTGAATATATTGAAACGTAGTATTGAAAAAAAATATATTAAAATTTGAAGTTATTAAAAAAATTAGTTCCGCTATTCGATACAAGATGTCGCTATACATTGAAATTATAATCTATACATATTATTGTAATGAAATTGTAACAGGTCGATGTCTGTACATGGGAGATAAATAAGAAAAAATATATTTAGGGGTCTCTATAAAGTGCTATACATATCACAGATACATATACACCGTGATTTTGCATTCACTGTAGAAAATTTGTAGGTCTATTTGTTACTCAATCACGCTTCAACCACTGGACAGATCATGATAAAACTTGAAACACATATAGATTATATCCTGGAATGAGATAAAGGTTACTTTTCTCAGGGTAAAAACCTTAATTTCCGCGGAAAAACTCATTTAACACAGGTGAAACCGCGGGCGGAAAGCTAGTTAAAAAAAATAACTAAAAAGGGCCTTTATCCTGGTAGGTATATTATTGTTACATGTAAGGTAGATGTCATGTATTTCTTATTACTACAATTTATCTTTATCTTTGTAGCCTGTAGCAGCGGGGAGTGGGATTCCCCAAGTGAAATGTTACCTGAATGGTGTGAAGGTGCCGCGTGTCGTACGAATAAAGACCTTATTCGTAAAGGCTATAGGGGTCATAACGGCGGTCGTTGGTGGACTCGCTGGAGGAAAGGTAAATTATTATTTTCGATTTCAATTATTTCTCAGAATTCCTATTTATTTTTAAGTCTAATTCCAAGTAATCAGCGGTTTTCAAAGTCTATTTCGAGCTATAACGAGCACTAATTCTAAAACTTGGGCACTAATGAGCACTAATTCATCACTTATTCTAGTCTGGTACATACACTGCACGAAGCTATTTGACGTGACTGTCCGGCTGCAGTCATTAACCAGTCTGTACACTTGGTACATAAACGCCTTTTATCAAGACATTTATTCTCACCCCAGGAAGGCCCAATGATACACAGTGGAGCGGTGGTGGCAGCGGGGATATCGCAGGGCAAAAGCACGACGTTTAGAAAAGACTTGAAGATATTCCAATATTTCCGAGAGGACCACGAGAAACGCGACTTCGTGTCGGCTGGTGCCGCCGCGGGCGTCTCCGCTGCTTTTGGCGCTCCTATTGGTCAGTTAGTTCTGTAGTCTGTGGCTTAAATAATAAAAAAACTTCCGATATATATGTGCTATAGTGTCTGTTCTCTATTGAATGCTTGTCTTGGGAAGAGAAGGAGCTGAAACATTTTTAGCGCTTCAAGTCCAATGTGGACGTGAGAGACTAGAAATTTCGACCACAGGTATGAACACGTGATAGCTCAGTTGGTTAGAGTAGCGGCACGAATCGCAAGGGTAATGGGCTCAAATCTCACATCTCACCCATGTTCAATTTATGGTTATGGAGCAATATTTCTACGTTTTAAAAACAATAAGTTTGTACCTAGAGGTAGGTACCCGTATTTTTCGAGATGCTTCTAGACTTGTTTGCGTTGGTACAGATGCCGGCAATCTTCTTGAGTGTGTAGCGGGATGTGGGCGGGGTGAGGGAGGCAAACGTCCACTAATTATTCTACTCATAGTGCGGCTTTGCGCGTTCACTTCTTGACTCCCCCGCCGTAGCGCCCCGCAGAGATCTAAAGAAACTTAAGGAGTTTGCCGGCATCTGCAACCTGTAACAATTTGTTTTTAGGCGGAGTGTTATTCTCCCTGGAAGAAGGCACCAGCTTCTGGAACCAGGCGCTGACGTGGCGGACCTTCTTCGGCACCATAATGGCGACGTTCACCCTCAACTTCGCGCTGTCTGCTTACCACGGACACCCGGGAGAGCTCAGCTACCCTGGTACGCTTTACGACTTATGTGACTGATTCCTGAAGAAGGCACCAGCTTCTGGAACCAGGCTCAATATTGGTCCCATCCCACATACCTAGCTACACAATCCGAAAAGAGACTACGGTTTTAAGAACCATATTTTGGTGATAATTCACCATCGTATTTAGTACGAAGGGGTGCACCTTTGAGCTTTTGAGATATCTGACTTCGTGTGGGTTTGTTTTTTAATAAAAATGACTTTAAAAAAAAGCGTAGGATTCTTTTTTCTTTTTTTATGAAACAAACCCAGAAACCTAAAATCCCTCAACACAAACAGTACGCGGCCTCTTAAAGTTTCCAGCTCTAAATCTAATCGAAATAAAAATTTCGCAGGTCTGTTGAATTTGGGGAAGATGGAGCCATTCCCGTTCCAATTCTATGAGCTGCCCGTGTTCAATGTTCTTCGGAGCCGTCGGTGGACTACTGGGCGCGCTGTGGAACCACATCAACTACAAACTCACTGTGTTCCGGATAAGGTAGGCTGAGGGCTATTCATTTTAAATATCCTGCATTTCTAGCAATTTCTCAAATATAATAGACACAATATTATTTGAGGAACTCGGCATCAAGCAAAGTCTCACAACTAAACTGAACAACTTTCACCAGGAAATTCTTTCAGGAATTGATTAAAAAAAATTGGCTTTTCAATTCGAGGTGGTCATTTTGTGCGGGAAAGTTTTTTTTTTTCCATTTCCTGAAAGAAAAAAAAAACTGGCGTAAGTTGTTCAGTTTCGGTGACTGAGCAACCCCTATCAGTTTACTGGAAGCTGTCCCTTACATCCAGTTATAGCATCGAAAAGGAAATTTAAGTTTCAGCAATAGTTTTTATAAATATCATGCATTACCTACGTAGTTAGCGGGAAACTCACTAGATAAGGTAAAATGATTAAATAATGAGTCACTTCTTTATTGTTGTTATTTCAAATTTTAAAACTGGTTACTGGACAATGATTTTATGATTAAAGATTTAGTATTTGGTGAGTATGGCATATACCCCCAATTTTGGGGATGCCCATGTCCAGCAGTGGACTGTTTGTGGCTGATGATGATGATGATTGACGAAGAATATTTTATTATAATTGAGCAGTCGTATATATTGTTATGATTATTGATGAAAAAGTACTAAAATACTCTATCATCCATCATGCTTAGTTAAATCTATCAGAGAGAGGCCTACCCCGCAAGTAGTAGCATGTTTAACGTGACCATTTATATGTATTTCTGTATAAAAAAGGAACTTATTTTACTAAATTGTGGTACGCCCAGAAGCAGCTATATCCATGTCTTTGGAAGTCGCCAAATGGGTTTAAAAAAAAAAATTAGCATCGACGAGTTTTGAAGCAAAAATTCATTCAGTGAGTGTGTCAGCTATCTATTCTACTCTCTCAAAAAAGTTCACTTGGCAAAATATCGCTATAGTTTTATCATGGGCTGTTTGCAAAATTTGCAAAAGGGGGACATTTAGATCCCCGCTGTGGACAGCGGCACAAACAGCCTAAAAGCGGGACCGCTCAAATCGGGATCTATGGTCTTGTTAAGAATGATAGTAGATGGTATAACCCGTGCACTTAAAGAAACGATCTATAAATGACCGCCGCTCGCATGCGTTCTCGCTCACTCTCTATTAGGTAGAGCGAGAACGCATGCGAGGTGGACCAATCATGAAGCGAGCGGATGCCATTTTCAAATCGTTTCTTTAAACGCACGGCTTATACTCGTAGTAGTCTGATTTGGAGGAGTGAGGTGGAGATAAGATTGTGTGGAGATTGAGCGCCGGCTTGTTAACTCATAGCCTAAATTTCTATTGATTTATTTTACAGAATGCGAATAGAAGCAGCTGGCATTTTCCAATATGATGTCAAGATATTCAATCTCTTATTCTGATGGGACAGATTGACTGACACGACCAGAGAGAAATCAGGCGCAGGACCGACTATTTACATGCCCATCCGACAGCATGCAACAACGTTATCATATTAGTAAATAAACAATTTATATTCTTTAAGGTAAACACTAAGTGGTGTCCCGATGTTCGTATACACTTGATCAGAATACTTAGCATATGCGCAATTAATTGATTTTATTTTATTGTGTGAATATTTAATTTAATAATTTCACAAAAACATCCACCTACTCATGATGATCATGACAAGATAGATGACTTACTTATCACTATAGTGTTGTTAATGATCTAAAATTTAAATCGTTAAGTTACTCATTTGAACTGACTCACTCACTTTAACTTCATCATTATTCTCTTGCCCTTATCCCATTTATTTGGGATCGGTACACTAAGTTTTTTGCTTCAATTCATCCCTATATTGTGTACAAATAACTTCTAAAAAGAAAGACGTAAAGTTAGGTTAGCAGATATTGGCAGATATGAAGGGAATCATTTCCGGTTAAACTATACTATATCTTATGTAGTACACTGATTAAATAAACGGAAATATACCAGGTGTAAGGAAAAGCCTACCAAGTACTGATAGGGGTTGCTCAGCCAACGAAACTGAACAACTTTCACCAGGAAATTTTTAAGGAAATGAAAAAAGAATCCAATTTGGCTTTTCCATACAAAATGTGTGATTGAGTAGGTCACTTTGTATGGGAAAGTCAATCTTTTTTACGTGAAACGTCTTATAAATCAATGTACGCCGACTGCACGCATGAAAAAACATGACTCATTGTCACGTTCCACCTGAGCTATGCGTGCAAGCGAGAGAGCGCGGAGCAAGCGATAGAGAGGCACGATCGGCCTAAGCGTTTGACTTGTGACGCATCTATCTCTCTTCCAAAAGTATGCAATTTTCATCATGAAT